>CAUYQU010067118.1:0-58745 GCA_963574635.1 Cheracebus regulus | reverse complement strand
GGGCAGCTGGAACTCAAGTCTCAGTGAAGGAACACTGATGCTCTTTATTGGAAGTCCTAGCCAGGGCAATTAGGCAAGAAAAAAAAAATAAAGGGTATTTGATTAGGAAAACAGGAAGTCAAATTGTCTCTATTTGCAGATGACATGATTGTATATTTAGAAGACCCTATCATCTCAGCCCAAAATCTCCTTAAACTGATAAGTAACTTCAGCAAAGTCTCAGGATACAAAATCAATGTGCAGAAATCACAAGCATTTTTATACACCAATAACACACTAACGGCAAGCCAAATCATGAGCAAACTCCCATTCACAATTGCAACAAAGAGAATAAAATACCTCGGAATGCAACTAACAAAGGATGTAAAGGACCTCTTCAAGGAGAACTACAAACCACTGCTCAAGGAAATAAGAGGACACAAACAGATGGAGAAACATTCCATGTTCATGGTTAGAAAGAATCAATATTGTGAAAATGGCCATACTGCTCACACTAATTAATAGATTCAATGCTATCCCCATGAAGCTACCAATGACCTTCTTCACAGAACTGGAAAAAAACACCTTAAATTTCATGTGGAACCAAAAGAGACCCCGCATAGCAAAGACAATCCTAAGCAAAAAGAACAAAGCTGGAGGCATCACGCTACCTGACTTCAAACTATACTACAAGGCTACAGTAAACAAAACAGCATGGTACTGGTACCAAAACAGAGATACAGACCAATGGAACAGAATGGAGGCCCTGGAGGCAACACTACACATCTACAACCATCTGATCTTTGACAAACCTGACAAAAACAAGCAATAGGGAAAGGATTCCCTATTTAATAAATGGGGTTGGGAAAACTGGCTATCAGTGTGCAAAAAGCAGAAACTGGACCCCTTCCTGACACTTTACACTAAAATTAACTCCAGATGGATTAAAGACTTAAACATAAGACCTAACACCATAAAAGCTCTGGAAGAAAATCTAGGCAAAACCATTCAGGACATAGGCATAGGCAAGGACATCATGACTAAAACACCAAAAGCATTGACAACAAAAGCCAAAATGACAAATGGGACCTAATTAAATTCCAGAGCTTCTGTACAGCAAAAGAAACAATCATTAGAGTGAACCGGCAACCAACAGAATGGGAAAAAATTTTTGCAATTTACCCGTCTGACAAAGGGCTAATATCCAGAATCTACAAAGAACTAAAACAGATTTACACGAAAAAAACAAACAAACCCATCCAAAAGTGGATGAAGGAGATGAACAGACACTTTTCAAAAGAAGACATATATGAGGCCAACAAACATGTGAAAAAATGCTCATCATCACTGATTATTAGAGAAATGCAAATCAAAACCACATTGAGATACCATCTTACACCAGTTAGAATGGCAATCATTAAAAAATCTGGAGACAACAGATGCTGGAGAGGATGTGGAGAAATAGGAACACTTTTACACTATTAGTGGGAGTGTAAACTAGTTCAACCATTGTGGAAGACAGTGTGGTGCTTCTCAAGGACCTAGAAATAGAAATTCCATTTGATCCAGCCATCCCATTACTGGATATATACCCGAAGGATTATAAATCATTCTATTATAAAGACACATGTACACGTATGTCCATAGCGGCACTGTTTACAATAGCAAAGACCTACAATCAACCCAAATGCCCATCGATGATAGACTGGACAGGGAAAATGTGGCATACATACACCATGGAATACTATGCAGCCATAAAAAATGATGAGTTTGTGTTCTTTGTAGGGACATGGATGAATGTGGAAACCATCGTTCTCAGCAAACTGACACAAGAACAGAAAATCAAACACTGCATGTTTTCACTCATAGGTGGGTGTTGAATAATGAGAACACATGGACACAGGGAGGGGAGCATCACACACTGGGGTCTGTTGGGGGGGCCTAGGGAGGGACAGCGAGCAGTGGGTGGGGAAGTCAGGGAGGGATAACATAGGGAGAAATGCGAGATGTAGGTGACAGGGGGATGGAGGCAGCAAACCACATTGCCATGTGTGTACCTATGCAACAATCCTGCATGATCTGCACATGTACCCCAGAACCTAAAGTGCAAAGAAAAAAAAAAAAAAAAGAAATGCTGCCTCCCATCAGGACGACTTACATTTCAGGGGTTTCAGGTGGTGGGATATTTTTTGGCTTAGTTTCTTGTAGTCCCCTTTTCCCTAGGTCCTATGGCACTGTCTGGTGCAGGGTTTGGAGCACTGGACAGAATCAGGAGACAAGGCTTATGGCCTGGCCAGTCATACTGTGACTTGCTGTAAGTCATGGTCTCTTTTTGTCCTTCGCCTGCTGAGTGACAAGTTGGGCTTCATGGCTCCTGCAGGAAACTCCCCACAGACTGACATATCTGATCCTACAAGTGTCTATCCACATAGCAGGGTCCCTGATGTTTACCAAGCAGTGAAGCCAGGGACTCAGTGGCCTCAGTTGTTCTCACAGTAGGTGGGCAGATGGGTTCCTCTCTCCCACCTTGCAGGGAAATGAAATGAAAATGAAAGCTCAGGTGATAGTCAACCTGCCCAAGGTCACACAGATAGGAAATGGCAACTGTGGTGGGTTTCAGGAGGGGTATGAAAGATGGGAGTGTTTGGAGGTTGGGGGCAACCCAGCTGCTGAGACATCCAGATAGGGCCATGGGAGTGGACAGCAGGGGTGATATGGTTTGGCTGTGTCCCTACTCAAATTGTAACTCCCAGAATTCCCACATACTGTGGCAGAGACCCAGCAGGGAGGTACTTGAATCTTGGAGGCCGGTCTTTCCTGTGTTATTCTCATGATAGTGAATAAGCCTCATGAGATCTGATGGGTTTATCAGGGGTTTCCGCTTTTGGTTCTTTCTCATTTTTCTCTTGTTGCCACCATGTTAGAAGTGCCTTTCACCTCCTGCCATGATTCTTTCGCCTCTCCTGCCATGTGGAAATGTAAGTCCAATTAAATCTCTTCTTGTTCCCAGTTTCAGGTATGTCTTTATCAGCAGCATGAAAATGGACTAAAACCGTAAACTGGTATCAGTAGAGTGGGGCATTGCTGGAAAGATACCTGAAAATGTGGAAGCAACTTTGGAACTGGGTAGCAGGCACAGAGTGGAACAATTTGAACGGCTCAGAGGAAGACAGGAAAATGTGGGAAAGTTTGGAACTTCTTTGACAAAAATGCTGAAAATGATATGACCAGTAAGGTCCAGGCTGAGGTGGTCTCGGATGGAGATGAGAAAATGCTGGGAACTGGAGCTAAGGTGACTCTTGTTGTGTTTTAGCAAAGAGAATGGTATCATTTTGCCCATGTCCTAGAGATTTGTGGAAATTTCAACTTGAGAGAGATGATTTAGGCTCTCTTATGGAAGAAATTTCTAAGCAGAAAAGTATTCAAGAGGTGACTTGGGTACTGTTAAATACATTCAGTTTTATAAGGAGAGCAGAGCATAAAAGTTTGGGAAATCTGCAACCTGACTATGTGATAGAAATGAAAAACCCATTTTCTGAGGAGAAATTCAAGCTGGCTGCAGAAATTTGTGTAAGTAGAAAGGAGCCCAATATTAATCCCCAAGACCATGGGGAAAATGTCTCCAGGCCACATTGGAGATCTTCACAGCAGCCTCTCCTATCACAGGGCTGGAGGCCCAGGAGGAAAGCATGGTTTTGTGGGCTGGGCCCAGGGTCCCCATGCTATGTGCAGCCTAGGGACTTGGTGCCCTGTGTCCTAGCTGCTCCAGCCGTGACTGAAAGGAGTCAATACAGAGCTCAGGCTGTATTGGGGCTGGAAGCCCCAAGCATTGGCAGCTTCCACGTGATGTTGAGCCTGTGGGTGCAAGGAAGTCAAGAAGTGAGGTTTGGGAACCTCTGCCTAGATATCAGAAGATGTATGGAAATGCCTAGATGCCCAGGCAAAAGTTTGCTGCAGGGGTGGGGCTCTCATGGAGAACCTCTGCTAGGGCAGTACTAAGGAAAATGTGGGTTTGGAGCCCCCACACAGAGTCCTCACTGGGGTACTGCCTGCCAGAGCTGTGAGAAGAGGGCCACCATCCTCCAGACCTAAGAATGATAGATCAATCGACAGCTTTGACCGTGCACCTGCAAAAGCCACAGACACTCAACACCAGCCCATGAAAGTAGCCGGGAGGAAGGCTTGTGCCCGAGTCCACAGGGGTGGGTGGAGCTGCCAAAGACCACGGGAACCCATCTCTTGCATCAGCATGGCCTGGATGTGAGACCTGGAGTCAAAGGAGATCATTTTGGAGCTTCAAATTTTGACTGCCCTGCTGGATTCTGGATTTGCATAGGCCCTGTAATCCCTTTGTGTTGGCCAATTTCTCCCAGTTCGAATGGGTGTATTTACCCAATACCCATAATCCTGATTGTATCTAGGAAGTAGCTAGCTTGCTTTTACAGGCTAGTTGATTTTACAGGCTCACAGACAGAGAGACTTGCCTTGCCTCAGATGAGACTTTGGACTGTGGATTTTTGGGTTAATGCTGAAATGAATTCAGACTTTGGGGGACTGTTGGGAAAACATGATTGGTTTTGAAACGTGAGGACATGAGATTTGGAGGGGTCAGGGGTGGAATCATGTGGTTTGGCTGTGTCCCCACCCAAATCTCAATAAATTGTATCTCCCAGAATTCCCATGTGTTATGGGAGGGGCCCAGGGGGAGGTAATTGAATCATGGGGGCTGGTCTTTTCCGTGCTATTCTTGTGATAGTGAATAAGCCTCAAGAGATCTGATGGGCTTATTAGGGGTTTCGGCTTTTGCTTCTTCCTCATTTTTCTCTTGCTGTCTCCGCATCTTGCAAGCCTGGAGTGAGGGGAGATAGCACCAATGTGGGTACAGCAGGCCTGGCCGTGAGTCCAGGCCCTGCTGCTCCTTACCTGTGTGACACTGGAGAAGTCACCGTGTGTCTCTGAGCCTGTTTCTTCACCTTGGCTCATCTTTTAGGCTTGTTAAAAAGATCAAATGGGAAAACAGGTCTGAAAGCTACTATGGAAGTCCACAGCCTCAGCCTCAGCACTGAGTGGTTCTGTGTCCCCTTAAGCCTCAGGGTCTCTGCCTGTGAATTGGGGTCATAACCCCACCTATCGGGGTGTCGTGGAGAGCAGTGCCTGTGTCTGAGGAGTCAGCCCCTGGCTTGTGCTGTTGATGGTAGCCATTTGCCATTCATATCATGGGTAAGCTCTGTACAGGTGTGTGTTGAGATCAGGCACTGTTCACATTTCCTGAGGCCATTTCCAGGGGGATGCATTCTCTTCTTAAAAGGGCTCAGCCACACCTGTTCTCAGGCTTCTGACCCCATCGTGCTGCTCATTAAACAGAACAGTCTAGAGGCTGGAAGCCTCATTTTCTCTCCTCTTCCAGGCCTGGAGACTTGTCTCTTGGCTGTGACAGGCCTGACTGAGAGCCCACCTGACCCACATTTCTAGAACTTTCCAACCAGCCTCACTGACACAGCCTTGTGGCAGTAGCCTTAGCCTGAGGAGACAAGCTGCCACCCTCAGCAAGGCTTACGGATGCATGTTAAGCAGATGTGGCCTGGTCATGCCCGGGGTTGAGGGGTTTTCAGCAAAAAGAAACAAGCCTCTGAACCCTTGATACTCAGTGCCAGCCTCGGGCCCTTTTCCCCTGTGCTTTCATTTTCCCTGAGCCTGCTAGACAATAGGGCTGGCACCGGTTTCTCTTGGAGGCAAAGGTGTGACAGGAACAGGCTGGGATGTTCCCACTGACTCACCACAGGTTACTGAGAGCACTTTGTCCTGCTGGAAGGGACTAGGGACTGTTTCTTCAAATAACATTATGCCCATTTGAGAGAGGAGAAAACTGAGAATGAGAGGGGAGAGAATGAAGGGAAAGGAGGAAGTAAGCTGAGCTTCCTAACCCTGGCTCCTCCTTAGAATCACCTGGAAGCTTAAAAAAAAAAAGTCCCTGCTTGGGCCCCACCCCAGGTCGGTGGAACTTGAACCAGAAGCTACTCAGGAGCTTCTGCCGAAGAGGTGCCTTGCTTGCAGTTCATCCTAAAGCCATGACAGCATGTAAACATTAGTCTCAGGCTGGACGAACCAGGTCCACCTGACCCCCAAGTTCACAAGCACCCAGAATTCCAGTTTAACACTCTCCCCACGCATCAACAGCAAACTTCTCACATAATCCTTCCCACGTCTTATCCTCCTGTGATTTCATTTTCCCATTTGGCATTTTATTTTGATGTTCAGGGCATAAAGGGCCAATAGCTTTCCCCAAGCTATTTCTCCTCTGAAGCAGTGAAATAGCTTAGCAATTTTGGAGCCGTTTAAAATGCATTGTTTTGCTGGGGGACCTGGTGGGGGAAAAACCTGGCTTTCTCTTCTCCTCAACCCTAGCACAGAATGTCACAGGCTTCCAATCAAGAATTTTTTTTTTTTCAGAGTCTTGTTAGTCATGAAGGTAGAAACCTTTCTGCACACACTGCGTTCACTGTGGAAGGAAAGGAGACTCACACACCTGCAGGCTGTGCAGGCCACTGCTGGAGCACAGGCTCCAGATTCACAGAGGCCCAAGTTCATACCTAGCCTCCCCCACTTCTCCATGTGTGACCTTAACCTGGGCACCCTCCTTTGTATCGTGGCAACACCATCACCCAGCTAACAAGTATTCATTAGGATTAGGTAAGAGGATGGATGCAAAAGGTCCAGCACATTGTTTACTCAACAAATAAATAGTAACTATTATTATTAAATGATAAGGATGACAATTTGTTCAACAACTGCCCTAATCTTTAGCTTTCGGTGAGGCCAGCCTCCTCGATTAGGCCACCACCGCGTGAAGAACCCGTGAGCAGCGAGGACTGGTCTGGGTCTCCTAACAAAGGCTCTCGTCTTCTCTCTGATGGCCTGGTCTCCAGAATAAAATCTATGAGGACCAGGCCACAGAAACTGAACAAGTGTCCAAGCTCAGGCACCACCCATTGGCCTGATTCCATTGGCCTGGGGAGGCACAAGGACTGGGCTTTCAACACCCCGCAGGTGATTCTAAGGAGCAGCCAGCCAGGTGGGGGAGCTCTGCCAGATTCCTTCTTCCCCCTCCTTCCACCACTCTTTCCTTCCCAGTCTTTATTTCCTCCCCTCTCAAATGAGAGATACAAAGTTATATGAAGGAACAATCCGCAGCACCACACATGTGTTCTCAGGAATCTAGCGAGTTGGTGGGAAAAGACCCAGCCTGTTTCCAGTCACACCTTTGCCTTCAAGAAAAATGGGTGCCAGCCCTGTTTTCTAGCCCCGTTGCCATGCACTTAATTGACAAATACGTGTTGGGGGCCTACTCTGTGTCAGGCACTGAGCAGGATGCCGGGGACGCAGCAGGAGGACAGTGGCACCATTCTGCCCTTGGGTGTATTGAGTGTATTGAGTGTATTGAGGTAGGAGGTGATGGCACTTGAAGAAGGAACTAGGAGAAAGGTTCAAAGAGGGGGCTGACCTGGTCTGGGGAAGTCAGAGCAACCCTCTCTGAGGAAGCAACATGAACTGAAACCTAAGCGCTGACCAGGAGGTGTCCAGGAGAAGAGGGAGATGGAGTCTGGAGGAGTCCCTGATGTTAGCGGATCTGGAAGATGGCCAGTGTGGCTGGAGCAGAGAGGGAGAAGAATGGGTCAAGATGTGAGCAGAGAAGTCAGATGTTCATTACACAAATATTCATGGAGAGGTAGAATAATATGGCCATGGCAGTTGGGAACAAGCCCACTGGACCTGGTGTGTCTGGATTCAAATCTTGCCTCTGCCCTCCTCTCCAAATTGGAGATGATAATACTACCTACTTCAAAGGACTTTTGTGAAGCTTAAATTTGTTAATTCATGTAAACCATGTAAAAAAGTGGCTGGAACACAGTGAACTGTATAAACATTTGCTGTCTTTACTACTAGGTGCTAGGCATTCATTGTTTCAGCCGCCTCATCTGCAAGATAAGAATAATAATGTCCCTGACTCAGAATGCTATTGTGAAGACTGAATGAGAAGGCACAGGTAGAATAATTATTACCTGATACATGGTAAGCTGGCAATATAAGCTCATTGTCATTATTTATCCTTAATCATTATGTATGCTAAGTAGAGGATAGGGGACTTTTTGGAACAAACTTGCAAGCAATCACATACCCAGAAATGGGTGGAGCTCTCTCAGGGGATGCCCTTTCTTTGCAGGTATGCAATCCTGGGGCTGGACAGCCCTCTAAAGCAGGGTGGCTGGATGTGGTGCCCTTGTAGTCTAAGAATCCACAATTCTACTCATCTCTAATCTCTGTTGATTTCTGCCCATCTCTAAAAATTTTCAGGAACACGTCCTGGAGGCTTTTGTCCCAGACCGTAATCCTCTGCTGCCTGTTTTTCTGCTGTGGTTATGAGACCTTCAATCCAGACAACTCCTCCTCCCCAGCAGCTGACACTGCCTGTAAGGAGTGTGCCACGCAAGGGTGAAAAGTGGCCCCCTGGGGTTGGCACCCAGCATTCTCTGCCCTTGCAGCGTTCAGGATGGCAGTGGCCTCACTGTACCAACCAAGGTCACAGTGAGGCTGACGAGCAACTTCCCAGGCAAGCGCCTTGGAAGAAACCGACTGAGATCCAGCTCAGGACTCGCAGGGTCTCCAGAAGCATCCAATCACTTTTCTTGCCTTCTCTCCTTGAGTGCGGTTCATTGCCGCCCTCTAAAAATAGCAGTGGTTATTCAGGGAAATGCACCGTGCTCTGTCTCTAGGGATGCCAACGCAGGCCTCTTTCAAAAATAGAACCCCAATCAGTTGTGCTTCCTCACTCCCCGTCTTCTCCTCCAGTCCCAGAATCCTTCAGAGGGACCCAGAGGCAAGGCAGCAGTCTGGTGTTGGGTATCACATAGCAGGGAGACCTAGAGCTGAGCTGCTCGCCCAGGTTTTTCTCCTTGCAAATCCCTTGCTCTGTCTATCTCCACTTTTAAAAATCCACTTTGCCTTACTCTAGGTATAATGGATCACATCAAAAGGTAATCTCACTGTCCAGAAATAACCACTGATTTTAGCGTATTCTTCCCCACTTCCTACAACCACCTCTACACATTTATGGAATTGGGATAGTATATTTTATATTCTGTTCTTGCTCAATGAACATCACATAAAAGGTATTTGCTCACGTCATTAAATATTCTTCTACACATGTTTTTTTAATGAGTATAGTATAGAGACTAAGCACATAAAGTGTTGCTTCAGAAAGATCTGGTTTCAAGTTCTGGCTTTTTCACTTATGGGTTTTGTGATCTTGGGTACTTAAATTTTGTAAACCTCAGTTTCCACACTTATGAGGCCAACGAAAATAACGGTCATCGCAGGGTTGTTATGAAGATAAAGTGCAGCACTTTCTAATAACTGCTTAGTAAATGCATGAATTAGGTTGGTGCAAAAGTAGTTGCAGTTTTTGCTACTACTTTTATTTTTTTCTTTCTTGGTTTTCATACACCTTCTGAAATTTGCTATATTTTTAATGGCAAAAATGCAATAATGTTTGCACCAACCCAATAATTATAATGTAAATAATGATAAACTATTTAACTATAATTGAACTAATGTTTCCCCTATTAAAAGGTACTTAACTTGTTTATTTTTTTATTTTTTTGTTATTTTTTTTAAAGGCTGGTCAAGTGAAGCAGTGGGAGTGGAGAAGGAACAAAGAAATCTGTAACTGATTGTGATCAATTAGTTGTAAACACCACTTCCCTCGGACCAACCTTAACTTGTTTCTAAAGCCCACATTGTCCCACCACACACTCTTCCCTATTCTGAGAACTTCTGGAATTCAGAGAACTGAATTTGGCTCCTATGATTGTGGCTCCCTGGCTGGAGATCTTCTAGATTCCCAGCAGGTTAGCTGATGAATGGGGGACGAGATGTGCAAGTTGGCAAAGCCTCTCACCTGGGGTCTCCTGAAGAGACCTGCCCCTCGCCCCCATCACGAAAGCCTTGCAAAGCTCTGGAACAATGCAACAATACAGGGCTCAGCGGGCTTCTTCCTCGGGTGTGAGTCAGGACCCCATGCCTCCACCCTAACGCGACACCTGGATAATGGGCTGCCTCCTCTGATTCTCAGCCAGATTCCAGGCTGATCACCATTTTTCTCCAAATCTAGCTCCCCAGGATGTTAAAATGTCTTTCCTCCCCATTTAGATCCATTCACTGTGTCTGGAAGAAAACGAACTGGGCCCTGATAAAGTAAACGAGGCTCAGAAAAGTTAAGTGACTGCTCCATAGTCACCTAGGTAGTCGCTAACCAGGCTTCAATCGGAAGCCTGATATGGGTTGAATTGTGTTTTCCCAAATCCGTATGTTGAAGCCCTAACCCCTACACCCTCAAAATATGACTGTATTTGGAGACAGGGCTCTTAAATAGGTAATTAAGGTAAAATGAGGTCATAAGGGTGGGTTCTAATATGACCTAAGAAGAGATCAGGACACAGACACAGAGGGAGGACCACAGTGAGAAGGTGGCCATCTGTAAGCCAAAGAGAGAGATCTCAGAAGAAGCAAAACCTGTGGTCACCTTGATCTTGGACTTCTAGCCTCCAGAATTGTGAGAAAATAGTTTTTGTTGTTTAAGCCACCTGGTCTATTAATACACTGTTATGGCAGCCTTAGCTAACACAAAGCTTAAAACCATAAATAAAACGCTTAACGGTTTATAAGGTTACAATGTATTACTATATTTTTTATTCTTTTGAGTTTTATAATGACCTTGTGAAGTAAAAAGAGTATTTTAATTCCCATATGATTGGGAATCAATGAGATGTATGTTAGGTGCTTAGCCCTGTGTCTGGCAATAGCAGGTGCCCAATAGAAAGTAACTGTTGTGATTATTTTCACCTTCAAGGACCCACACCTGCCGTGGATTCTAAGTATCCAAAGAGTGGTGAAAGCCACAGGGGAGGCAGTCTAAGGAGGAAGTTCGCATAAGTGAAGGGTCTCCCTGAGCAGGGAGCAGGTTCTTCTGTGAATGGACATATGTGAGCAGAGGTGGGGCGGCTGTTGGGAGCACTGCAGAGCTTTGGCTCACACTGTGATCTCTGGATCAGTAGCAGCAGCAGCATCAGGGGGCTTGTTAGACATGCAAATTCTGGTGCTTTATCTGAGACCTCTGGGTCAGAAACTCTGGGGATGAGACTCAGCAATCTGTGTTTTTCACAAGCCCTTCTGCTGTTTCTAGTGCACAGTGAACTTAGAGTACCAGAGGGCTTGAGGAGACTGGCCAGGCAAAATAGAAAGGATGGGATGACCTTTAATAGCCCTGCAGAGCCAGAGACACCAAGATTCAGGACACTGACTTCTCCCTCTCTCCCTTTATCTTTCAGAGGCCAAATATTTGTCAGTTGAAACTGCTGGAAGTTGACTTGTATCCGAGGTATCCACTGACTGCATCCCACTGACTTCCCATCCCTGAAGCTGGGAGAAAGCCAGCTGGGATGCAGTTCTTCAGAACTGCATTGAATCTAGTGTCTCCCAGAACATGCCACTTCATCAGTGCTGGAAGCGACCTGGGAGATTTACTGCCAGAGCAAACCTGGCGAAGGGCAAGGGTCATCCAAAGTTACACATCAGAGTGACGCAGGCTGGGCCTTCTAGGCTTACTCCTCATCACTGTGTGGCCATGCTTGGTGCCCTTGAGGGACACAGGCATCCATTAAAACACTAGGGGCAGCTACTATTTTCACCCCATCTCTCTTTGGCTCAGCTGGCACATGGATGCTTTTCAATTCTAGGCTGATCATTCTTGACAGAATATTTCAAAGTCAAAGCAGGGGCAGGAGAGGACAAAGCTGTTGCTCCAGGCACAAGCACAGCCTCTGAACTTTCTGCCTGTCACTAGTAGTTTCTGTCCATACTGGGGGGTTATTCTGCCCTGAAATACTTCTATCCTGGGCATTACAAGTGACTCATATTCTGGTTGCCTTAATACCCAGAGTCATCAGGAGAGATGCTTGTCAGACCTTGTTTAATCAATCCCTGCAGAGATCATGCTTAAAGGATGAACATTATTATAATTATGCCCTACACAGCTTTCTGACCTTATTGAAAAAGTTCATGCTGCAGAGGGTCTGTAGGAAGAAGCTTTTGTTCCAACTGGTACAGCAAAGCCCATCGTTAGGACTCATGCACATGAATAACTCCAGAAGTAGGACTTCAGACAACACAGAGAATATGATCTTGGCTGGAAGAAGGCAGTTGGGAAGTTTGGGCTTGGCCTCTTGCTCTTTTATCATCTTGTGAGTAGGGCCTGAAATTTTCATTTCCAACAGTAGTGTTGATGCTGGTGGTCCAGAGACTACACTTTCAGAACCACAGAAATAGCCATCTGCCTTTCCTTCCTCATGGGATTCTAGTGATGCCGCCTTTGGAGGAGCAGTGGCTAGTCCAGCTATGCCATTTACCTGCTGTGTAGGACCCTCAGACCATTACTTACCATCTCTGAGTCTTGGGTTTTCTACTTTTAAATGGAAATAACTCCTACTATGTGTGCCTCAGAGTGGCAAGGGTCAAAAGAGAAATAACTAGGCAAAAGAGTTCTGAAAATCATAAAGACGATTCAAATAACACACATTTATTGGGTACCTAACATGCGTCAGAAGCTCTGTTAGATGCAGGGGATACTGGCGTGAATAAACCAGAATTCTCGTCCTTAGGGAGCCCAGGGGAGAATAGGGAAGAGGATAAATGAGCCACTGATAGTCCATGCAGTATCAGAGACTCACAGGAGCCTACAGGGACAGGAAGAAAGGATGAGGCAAGTGGCTGAAAGCTCTCTGATTTCATCCTGAGGGTGAAGGGAAACCACTGTAGGGTTTACAGGTGAAGTGACTGATCTCATTTGTTTTATGGGAAGATCAGTGTGGGCTGGGGAATGAGTCATCAGGAGGAGCAAGGCTAGAGGCAGAGAGGCAGGGAGACAGTGGCGAGGCTGCTGCAGTGATCCAAGAGAGAGAGAATGGAGAGAACCTGATGCATTTGAGAGATTTACAGGATAGGATTCACGTGGCTTTGTGACAAGTCAGGTGTGTGAGACAAAGGAGGCAGAACCGGGGTGGCACCCAAGTGTCCGGTCCACTGACTAAGATGGGAAGGACTGGGGAAGAGGGTGGGGGAGGAGATGATGTGGGTCTATTTGGGGCATGATAAGCCTGAGATGTCCAGGATAGAGATGTCTTTGCTGCCTCCTGTAGACTAGACACTGGTCACAGCATTGCCATGAACAGGACCTCATCCCATGAACCACGGCCACTCTGACTGCCAGGTCTTCCCTGCTGTGAGGGACTTTTCCCCTTCCACCCTCCCCATGCTCCGGCTTCACAGAGCTGCTGTTTTCTGCCTCTTCCACATGCAGCTGTGTCTTTCTCATCCAGAGTCATCTCCAAAATGAACAACAGTAGCAATCAGCAAGTAATCATCTTTCTCCCCCCTATACAATGTCTGGGTGTGCAGATGATGTTTGTGATTGTTGCAAAAATGATGGCATGAAAAATTTGGTTCCTGCCAAAGAAAGAAAGGAAAAGAAAACCAATTTAAGTAAACTCACATGGTTCAGACCCGATTTGAAGCTTCTTAACCTGGAGCCTGTAAAGGTTCTGTGTCCCTCTGTCTCCTGTGGCATTTGTTTGGTTGAGGTTGGGGGGTGCCAGCTTGAGACAGTCCAGCAGTGTCTCCTGGGGACTCTGAGAATCAAGGTGATGGTAGATCTGCTGTAACTTCCACTATGAGTTCTGGGCATTTGTGAAGAGCAGCTCTCTGGGATTTTCACTCACACTCAGTTTAGCCCCCAGCCAGCTGAGAGGAGGTGCTCAAGGTGGTTCTAGGTGGCTGTAAGAGCATCCTAGACAAAAAGACCATGGACTAGAGGAGGCCCATAATAAGAAGCTGTCACTATTACTCTGTTCCCGTAACAGCTAACTGCATCCCACACTGTGCTAAAGACTTTTTTTGGTCTTGGTTTAAGCTGTTTTCACAACTGTCCTACAAAGTGGGTATTATTAATCCCATTTTACAGAGGAAGAAAATGGAGGGAAAAGTTAATTATGATACTGCAACTAGTAAACAGCAAAACTGGGATTCCAACCCAGGTGGCTTGATTCAAACACCCATGATTGAGCTACAGTAAAAAAGACATATAGTAACAAACATTGTTGGATGTGGAGATGAGGAGAACCTGGAACCCTCGAACACTGCTGTTGGAAATGTAAAATGCTACAGCCTCTAGAAAACATTCTGGAAGTTCCTCAAATAGTTAAATATACCATATGATCCAGCAATTCAACACCTAGGTATTTGTCCAAGAGAAATGAAAACATATCCAGAAAAAATTGTATACACAAGTGTTTATAGCAGCATTATTCATAATAGCATAAAAGTTAAAACAACCCAAATGTCCATTAACTGAGAAATGGGTAAGTAGAATATGATATGTGCACACAATGGAATACTGTAGTTTTCTCCCTTTATACACAGAGGATCGGCCCCCAGTGATGCCTGAAACTAAGGACAGTACCAAACCATGTATATACTATGCTTTTTTCTATACACACCTATGATACAGTTTAATTTATGAATTAGGAGCCATAAGACAGTAGCAATAATTAATAGAAAAATTATAACAATGTATAGTCAGACCTCTGTATCGTGGGGAATTGGTTCCAGGATGCCCTGCAGGTATCCAAATCCAAGAATGTTCAACTCCCTTATATAAAGTGGCATAGTACAGCCTGTAATTGTGGGTTTCTATCTGCAGTTGGTTGAATTCATGGATGCAAACCTATATGTCCAAAGGGCTGACTGTACTATAATAAAAGTTATGTGACTATGATCTCTCTCTCTCAAAACATCTTATTGTACTGTATTCACAGGAAACTGAAACTATGGAAAGTGAAACTACTATATTTGGCAACAAAACGGAATGAAGTACTAACACATACCACAACCTAGATAAACCTTGAGAGCATGCTAAGTGAAAGAAGCAAGTCACACACAGAAAAAACACACATTGTATGATTTCATTTATACAATAAAAGGTCCAGAATAGACAAATCCACAGGTGCAGAAAGTAGATTCGTGGTTGCCTAGGCCTGCTCAGAGCAGGGGCAGGATAAGGTGGTGCAGGGAGTGAATGGAGGCATTAGGTGAGGGAGAAATGTGGAGTGATTGTTAATGGGTATTAACAGTCACTGTTAATTATTCTTTCTTATTAAAATTATTAATTATTCTTTATTATTAAAAATTATTAAAAGAAATTATTCTTTTGGGGAGAATAATGAAAATTTTCTAAAATGAATTGTGGTGATGGTTGTCTGACTCTGCAAATACTAAAAACTAGTGAATTGTCCACTTTAAATGACAGTATGAATATGTCAATTATGTCTCAATAAAGCTGTTTTTTTTAAAAAAGCAATGGTTAAATAAAAAGAAAAAATGAAATGAAGAAAAAGCTACTATAATCCCTCCAAGTGAGAGCATCTGGAATTATTTTTATCATTCATGCAACAAATCTGGAGCCCCTACTACAGCCTGGGCACCTATCTCTGGGAGCTGTGACTAGAAGTTTCTAGTCTGGTTGGGGAGATACGATGTGGGCACAGAACCATGCTTCACGGTAGAAGAAGCCAAGGGAATTTAAACAGTAGGATAGCATTTCACACCCACTGGATTGGCAAAAACTAACGTTTGATATTATCACAGTGGCAAAAATGCAGAGCCACAGATAGACTGATACACTGCTTGAGGAGAATAAACAGGTGTAGTTTGGAAGGAAATTTGGCAGTGTTTAGTAGAGCTGAAGATGCACCTGCCCTGTGTCCTGGCCATCCTATGCACTCCTAGGGGATAATGGGGACAGTCTTGCACATGTGCACAAGAGGACATCAGCGAGAACCTCCATGGCAACACAGCTCACACCAGAAGACTGGAAACAAACAACTAAGTCCAGCAACGAGAGAAAGGATCAATGAGCTCTATTACAGTGACACGATGGGTTATACACAGTGGTAAGTTTCAACAAAACCCAATTGGTATAAAGTTTGAAGACATACCGAACAGCAGCATCTACTGTTTGTGGGTCCTGTACACACACATGTAGTAAAAGTACAGAATTGTGTGGGAATGAGCAATGCCAAGTTCCAGGTACTGGCTGCCTCTTAGGAAGGAGAGGAATGAGACTGGAGGGCACACCGTGGTCTTCAATTGTACCTATTATGTTTATGAAGTTACTTGCAATAGCTTTCTTTTTTAAAATTGAAATTTGTATTGAGATAATTAAGGATTCACATGCAGTTTTAAGAAAAAGTAGAGAGGTCCTTTGTATACTTTGCCCAATAGTATAAAATGGTATAAAATGTTAGGTTTCCCAGTGGTAACATTTTGCAAAAGTATAAAATACTGTCATAGTCAAGATATGGATACTCATGTAGTCTACCAATCTTATTCAAATTTCCCATTTGACTGGTATTCATGTGTGTATGTGTTAAGTTCTATACAATTTTACCACTCACATAGGTTTGTGTGTCCATCGCCACAGTCAAAATACAGAATATTTCCATCAGGGCAAGGATCCTCATGTGTTCTTTCATCATCATACCCAGCTCCCTTCTACCCTCAGCCCAGGTCCTCAACTCCACCAACCACTCACCTCATTTCTAAAATTCTGTCCTTTCAAAAATCAATTAAATCAGACAGTAGTTAAGTTTTTGAGATTTTTTTTTTGTCACTCAGCATAATTCACCGATGATTCATCCAAATTGTCATACATAAGATAGTTCATTCCTTTTTAGTGCTGAGTAGCATTCCATAGCATGAATGGACCACAGTTCACTGTTCACCTGTTGAAGGACATTTAGGCTAATTCCAGTTTTTGGCTATTATAATACCTAGAATGTTTAATTCTTCAATTGGGTGGTGGGTATTGGCTATTCTAATACGTAGAATGTTTTAATTCTTCAACTAGGTGGTAGGCATACAGATACTCTATGTTTTTGTTACAAGGAACACTTTATAATTGAAGTGAAGGAAAAGAGAAAGGAGGTACTACCAATGCTGAGCCAACTTCATGCAGCCACCATGCTGAGAAGAGGGCAGGCCAGAGTGCAGAGCTCAAGGTGAATGCTAAGGCCAGGAACAGGGCCAGGTTGCCCTCTGTCTTCAAGGTTCTAGGCCTTATAGGGAGCAATAAAGCCTGTCTAAGTCCTTCAGCCTCTGGGCAAGTGCTTAGGAAATCCTCCTCTATAGTACAGCACTTTCCCGTGCCTAGGTGTCTGGATGCACTGCCCGAAGTGGGAAAATCAAAAAGAAGGCAGAAGAAAAGAGCTCCCAGTCAGGACATCTATGTGCTCAAAGAAGGCACAAGAAAAAGCCAAGGAAACAGAATGAAATCTGGCATCTCCTGAAGGCCTTGAGAGGGGTCTGGAACTGCAGGAAAGTGGCTGCCTGAACAGTGCTGTAACAGAGAATGCCTATTGGAAGGAACTGAGAGCTTTCTTCTAATTTGATGTCAAAGCTATGTGTGGCTTTTGTTGCCATTGGTAGATAAGGAGGCCCTCCTTGATTCTCTGTGACACTCAGGTGCAGGGGACAGAGGTATAGCCCTGGCTTCCTGTGTGCCTGTTATACTCTGATATGGTTTGGCTATGTCCCCACCCAAATCTCAACTTGAATTATATATCCCAGAATTCCCACGTGTTGTGGGAGGTAACTGAATCATGGGGGCCGGTCTTTTCCGTGCTATTCTCATGATAGTGAATAAGTCTCATGAGATCTGATGGGTTTAGCAGGAGTTTCCACTTTTGCTTCTTCCTCATTTCCTTTTGCTGCTGCCATGTAAGAAGTGCCTTCCACCTCCTGCCAATGATTCTGAGGCCTCCCCAGCCATGTGGAACTGTAAGTCCAATTAAACCTCTTCTTGTTTCTAGTTTTGGGTATGTCTTTATCAGCCGTGTGAAAATGGACAGATCCCTTACTATGCAGCTTTAACCTTCTTTGCCTAAATCGCTGCTAACACCAATTATGAATTTCTTAGTTCTGGGCAGGGCATGGGGCAGTGACAAATTCATGCTATAAATATTTACTAAGGGCCTTCCTGGTGCTCAGATACCTCCCTGACCTCAAGAGCTCCTGGGCAGGATATGTAGAAATGCCCCTGTGTGTCCAGAGAATGGTGACATGTGCTGGGAAGGCCACAGAGACTATCTGCTGTGAGATAGGGCAGAAGTGAGGCGATGAGCCTGTGGAGTGGGGGCAGACTGCCTGCAAGTTCACCTCCAGGGGGACCTGGAAGAATGAGCAGGAGTTTGCCAGGCTCAAAGTATCCAAAGGGCTCTACACGCTGAGGGAAGAGCTTTGTAAGATGTGAAGCCTAGAAAGCACTGCTATTGAAGCTACTACTGCTGCTGCTGTTGCCAATAATAATAATATTCCAACTAATACTGAGAGTGTGAACTATGGGCCAGGTGTTGCCACATATGCTTTACGTGTATTACCTTATTTGACCCTAACAACAGCATTATTTTGTTATTACTACTATATCAATTATACACATAAAGTTACAGAAGCACAGTGTGGCTAGGTAACTTGTTCTAGGGGACACATTTTGGAAGTAGGGAAGCCCAAATTTGAAACCAGAGCCTGAGCTCCCTGCCATCTGTGATAAGCTCTTCTGGGAAAAGGGATAATACAGGTGGCTGGGCGTGGTAGCTCATGCCTGGAGTCCCAGCACTTTGGGTGGCCGAGGAAGGTGGATTGCTTGAGCTCCGGAGTTTGAGACTAGCCTGAGTAACATGGTGAAACCCTATCTCTACCAAAAAAACCCAAAAAACAAAGATTTTCCAGGTATGGTAGCGTGTGCCTGTAGTCCCAGCTACTCAGGAGGCTGAGGTAGAAGGATCACCTGAGCCCAGGAGACAGAGGTTTCAGTGAACTGAGATTGTGTCATTGTACTCCAGCCTGGGTGACAGAGCCAGACGCTGTCTCAAAGAAAAAAAGTGGGGGATACTTTAGGGCCTCCTATGATACTGTGAAAAGTCTGGGCTTCCTCTGGAGAGCCACAGGAAGCCACTGAAAATCACCAACTAGAGAGGGTCACAGGCCGACCTCTGACAGGAACACTATCCCAGAGGCCACCTTGAGCTCCTTCTTCAATGTCTCTGAAGGCCCAGCACCTTAGTTTAAGTGCTTTTCTCTGAACCTCTTCTTTATTTTGCATGTTACCATTTTGGCGAACTAATATTCAGCTTGTCTTGGAGAATGAGGCAATACCTCCTCCCATGACTGCAAGTGCTTGGTGAGGGGCCTGAGCCAGGGCCGGAGACCTCCTTTCCCTAGAGTGCTCCAGACACACTCCGCTCCACATGGTCCCCACTCCACCCCTCTACTGGGCAAGGCTGGGTCAGAGCTGGCCCCTGGCCTCTAAGACAAGACAAAGCACAAGGAAGCCTGACGGCAAGGACCTCTCCAGGCCTGGAAGCTGTATTTCTTAAGCCTCCCCAGGTGCTCCCCATGGCTCCGGGTCCACATAGCCATCAGGGCTAGACCTTAGCACACTTCCCTCTTCCCTTTCTGAGATCTCCCCACATAATGGGAGGAAAGGATTGGTTTTGCCACTGACTTTTGCAGTCAGTGAGTTCTGGGTTCAAGCCCTGGTTCTGCCACTTGCCACCCAAATGGGCTGTGGCAAGCTCCCGCCCTCCTTGGGTCTAGACTGGGAGAGAAGGTTGGGTGAAAAGGTATCAAGGGTCCCTCCAGCTCTGCCACTCCTCCGAGAGAACCCACAGTGCCCCAGCTGAGGGGACCCTCATCTCCCCAGCTGAGATGGCAACAACAATACCTTACCCTTCAATGGGCTGTTGTGAGGCCAGCGAGGGAACATACAGAAAACCCTGGCCGAATGCAACATGCTCTACACAGTCTACACAGCAAGAGACCATGTTCTTGTTTTATACTAGTTTGTCTCCAGTGCCTCCCAACTCTCTGTCTTTCATGCATACGTGCGTTTCCTGTAGTGGCTGGGGAGAAGCATGGGAAACGGGGAGGCCGAGGCTGGAGGGTGGGGGAGCTACAGAGAGTTTCTCCAGATGTCTGGGTTTGCTAGGCCTGTGCCCTGACATGTTCTGGGCAGAGATAATGAACCACTCAGACACTGCTCTTCACCGCAGAAGATAGGTCTTGTCGGGAGATAGAGCTGGTGTCAGAAAGACAGCCCCTCTGTCCGGCTGTGCAGAAAACGCCACAGCTCCCTGGTTTGCAGGCTTGAGTGCTGCTTCTTCATGTGAGCGACGTGGCAGAGGTGAGTCGCCTGTCACACCGGGATTGGACAGGCCCAGACAGGAGTCAGGGGTGGCGGACGCCCTGGGAAGATGGCTCTAACAGGGTTGGGAGGAGGGGGACAGCCACGCTCCCTGCTGGGAAGGGAGGCTCTTTGCTCCCTTCCTTGTGCCAGGCACTGGGATTCAGAACGGAATCAGCACTGGCCCTATCCTGAGGAAGGTCCCCTTATTGACAGAGCAGATAGAAACCCAGGGCTGAAAGATAAGCAGGGCAAGCTCCGCAGCATCCCCTCCTTGCCCGTTGTGCAATTTAGTCATCTGGGCGATGTCCTAACATCTCTCACCCTCAGTTTCCTCATCTGTGAAATGGAAATGCTGTGAGGACTAAAAGAGAGAATGCGGTAAAATACATAACACTTTACTTAATGATAATTTTAGTTATGGGGGAGAAAGCTCATTTTTCAACAAATACGTAATGAGGACCTATTATTACGTGGCAGGAATTATTTAGGCAATTCTAGTCTATGTAGGCCCTCACTGGGGCACTTGAGAATGTGGACAGAGGGAAGTAGGGAGTTTCAGGCGTAACAAAGAAGAGCCATCCAGCCTTCCCTTCTCAGAGATCCTTGCCATCCCCCAACCCCTTCTTCCATCCCCCTTTCCTGCCATCCCCCAGCCCCTCCCTTCCAATCATACCACGTGTGCCTGGGCCTGGCTCAACAGTATCTTCCCAAATGGGTTACAGATACCTTAGAGGCTGGGAGCTCAAGTTGAGGCCCTGGAATTAACTAGTAACTCATGGGGAAACCCCACACTCTGCCTCCTTAACAGACAATCACTACCAAGCTTCAACTCCACCTTGATCGCTCAGCTTCCCTGAAGTGAATTGCTCCAAACAGGCTGAATATTAACTGTGCCTATGAAGGAAGAACCGGGAAATGTTGTTTTTGATAAGCCACATGGATCACCCTGTCTCCCTCCAAGATAATTCCAAGAACTCTTGAGACATTGGGTGTTTATGTGCGCCCAGAGAGGGAGACTCTCCTACGCATGCTGTTCATGGCCCGTCTGAAAAGCAACTCTCTCAGCAACTCCAACAGCTCTGGGCCTTTTTCTGAACATGTTGGGCTGGGTGGGGGTAGGGAACTAATACACAACATTTATTGAATACCTACTAAGTGCCAGGAGCCTTACGTATATTATTTCCTTTAATCCTCAGAACAACCGTATAAGAAGGAGGTATTATTATAGTATCCAATTTTAAAGATAAGAAAACGGAGGCACAGAGAGATTAAAATGAATTCATCCAAAGTTATACAGGTTGTGAAATGAGGGAGGCAGCATTTGAACTTAGGTATATCTCGCTGCAGTGCTGCTGCTCACTCTGTTATATATGCCAGTGGGTCTCAATCTTTCCTTTTGTTATCACTCTCCCCACTGCTGACAATAGGAGCCTTTATACACTTTTGCTCTCCAAGACCCTTTCTTTCCTATAAAATTTTGATCTGCAGATATACGGCAGGATACACAGTATGTACAGCTGTTCACACACTGCAACCCTTGGAAGGCCAGAAACCATTGTAATAAGATTTTTTTTCACCCCCTAAATCTCCCCAAGAACCAATTTTGCCCCCTTGAGAATAATACTGTCCCTGTGGGAAATGCATAAATTATACTAGTGGTTGTCAAAATGTGGTCCCTAAGTAGGAGAGAAAGAAGCAGCAGAAACAATGAACAAAAGAATTAGACCTAGCACTACAGGTACTAAATGATCAGAAAATAAATGTGTGCAATATTTAAAGAAATATTGGGTATATTAGGGTAGCAAAAATATCAACAAAGAATACCAGACTATCAAAAATATATAAGGTAGATTCAAAGATTACCACCTAAAACTTCTAGAAATGAGACTAATGTATGAGCTTCTTGGGGCTGTTGTTCTAAGTATGGCTTACAGTATCAGAATGTGCCGTGGCACTGGAATTAGAAAACTGAAATGCTGTTTGACTTGACATAATCATTGCCTGTCTCTGGGCCTCTGTTTCCTCATCTGCAAATGAAAGGTGGAAGCAGATGACCTCTTAAGTCCAGTTCTACCAACTATTCCAACATACCACATATAACACCCACTGGGCAACTGTTTTTAATGCTCCCCATGATTATAAGTGTCTTACAGGTTTTTAATTCTTGCAATAACCCATTGAGGTATGGGCTCCTATCATACCCACTTTACATATTAGGAAATTGAAGCACAGAGAAATTAAGTAACTTTCCCAGCATCTACAGCTGGTAAGCCAGAAGTGGACTCCTTCGGTGTGATTCCAGAGCCTGCTCTCTGTCACTGTACCATATGGCCTTCTCACAAGCTTGCCTCTTAACATCCTGCAATTCCTGCTCTAGAATTGTATCCAGAGCCCCGGGCAGCTCAATGACTAGCAGAGATTAACAGCAACCAGAATACTCATTCCAGTGGGACAGACAGACACTATGAAATTAATGATCAATTGCTACATAGTATTAAGCACATCTATGAGTAAGGCTTTTGCTTATTTTAGACAAGTGCTATTTATGACAGAGCAACAAACAGTGACAGATTGCTGAGGCTTGCCTTCTGAAGACCCATTTTTGGAGAATTATTCATCTTGAAAGCATTTCTCTCCACCCTGGTTTCCTCATGTGTAAGATGGGGATAATAAGAATACCTAATATCACTGGGTTGTTGTAACGATTAAATGAGCTAATACTACTCAGGCGGGTACTGACCATGCCACAAATTTTAGTTCTTGCTGTTGTTGTTCTTGTGATTATTTTCAGCCCAGTGGGAAGAAACTCAGTTTTGTAGCAGATGACCTTGATTTAATTCCAGACTTCCTCACTTCCTAGCTGTGTGACTTAAAGTCAATGACCCTCTCTGAGGCTCTGTGGCCCCATCTGTGAATCAGAAATAACAATGCTTACTGCACTGGGTAGTTGAGAGGGTTAAATGGACTGTGAAATGCCTAGCGCAGTGGCTGACAACTAATATGTACTCAACAAATGCCTGTTCTCACCCCTGGAGTGTTTTCTGCACACTGGGCTTTTCCCCTATGGTCAGAATCCAAAGAGGCAAAGGTTTCTGTGCTTCTCATTGCTCCTTTCCACCCAGGGAATTTTCACAAAGGCAATGGGAGGTAGATGATGTCTAAAGACATCCATTTCCCAGTGAGTACGTCAAAGCAGTACAGTGACAGAGGTCCACAGCCTTGCAAACAGCCCTCAGGCCACCTTAACGGCTTTGGATAAACTGACCACAGAGGTGTGCAGCCACAGATGCAATAGCAACAGGAAGCGAGCCCTGTGATTAGGAGGATTTGGTAATTGAATCCAACAACGATAATGACACTAACCTTCCCATTTGGAAATAAACTAGCTTTTGGCTTGTAAATGGTTCTGCAATCATTCTAACTGCACCCGTAGCACTGTCCAGCGGTCCTACTCCGAGAATGCCGGATAGGTAAAGAAGGACTGCGTCAAAGGGGTTTTGGAAGAGCAGCAACATCCATAGCAGTGGCTGAGTTTACTCTGCTAACCCCAACCGAGCCAGTCTTGGGAAAGGGTAGAATTCCACACTTGGATTCTATGGCTGCCTGGTGCTCCCTTCCCAAAGCATGGGAGCCTTGGACCAGAAGGCGCTCCCTCACGGGAGTCCTTTTTTAAGTGAATCGGGAACTCAGGTTTCAAGCACAATCTGCAGCACCTTTTAAATTCCATCTTAGGTTCACTGCTCCTTCTTCTTCCGTAAGCCTATTCATGTGTTCAGTTGGTCCACCAGGAATAGTAAGTAAGCAAACACTGGGTGCTGAAAGACAATGGTGGTATGGGGAGGCCGAGGGCATCCCATCCCTATTGCTCTAAGTGAAGACTGGAGGTGCAAACACAGGGGAACAGAAGCAGCCTAGGAAAGAGACGTGGTCTGGGAAGAAAGAGCGGAAACCAGCATGAAGTTATCAGTGGCCACCACAGCACCACTGAGGACTGCTCCAGCCTCACCATCAGAGCATGGCACCCTGACAGGACCAGTCTCAGCATTTTTCCCTGTGTGGAGGACAGTATGGCATTTCCAAAGGACAAGACAGGCAGGCCTGGCCTCAAACTCCAGCTTTACTGGGATCAGCTATATGTCCTTCTCTGCATCTCAGTTTGATTACTGGAAGTGGGGACATTTCTATCTCTTAGAGCCAAAAATATGTACGTTTTTTATAGTGAAGATAAAGCATACAATATAACTAGTATAGATAGCAAGCCATAGTAAGAGTTCAGTAAATGTTTGTTTATCCTTGCTTAACAGACATAATTGGCACCATATGGGACAATATACTCTTAGCCTCATAAGGTTTGTCTGTCTTACTCAATATTTATATAGAAACTGCGGTGTCCTCTTTAGGATTATTTCTTCAGCCTGACCCTGAGAAAAAATGCACTGTCCCAACTCCTTTGACTTCCCAGTTCCCATCACCAGCCAGGATGAACAGGGCCTGACCATGCAATAATCTCTGTCACCAGCACTTCTATTTAATAGCAGCACAGGGCTTATGTCTTAATAGTGGTCATGTCTTCCATGAAAAGCAAGCAACACAAAAGCAGGGATTATGGATTGTCTGCTGTGTGTACAGGAGCTGCCAGGGTAGACTCCAACTGGGCAGACCAAAGAGCCTACCGGTGTCCCTGTTCAATTTTCCAAGAGCTGAAAAATATGTTTGGAAAGATACAATAGAAACATATCTTTAAAAGAGCAGCAGTATGTAGCAGTAAACACTGAAGGCCATGCAAACAGTGCCAAGCCTGCGAGGAGTGGTGGGAAAAGCAGTCACAGGCCTTAGAGGCAGACTGAAGTAAATCTGCAGTTTGAATCTCTGCTCTGGCTTTTATTAGCAAGGTATCCTGGGGAGCAGGGAGGGGAGAAAAATCTGCTTATCCATCTGAAAATGGGGAAAACACCACCGAACTGCTGCGATGATGACATGAAGAATGCCTGGCACATAGTGAGTGCACAATTAGCTGCTGGTTTCTTTCCTCCTCCATTTTTTTCTCATTTCCCCTTCTCTTCTAGATAACTGACATTACTTTATTTGCTAATGAATTAGAATTAGTGGCAGATGACTTTTATCTGCCTGTTGGTGACCATGGTCCTCTGTATACATACATTTGTACACCATCAAGAAGCTGCTTGTAAAACCACTTTCAATGGCTTCTTACTTTTTTTTTTTGAGATGGAGTTTCGCTCTTGTTACCCAGGCTGGAGTGCAATGGCGCGATCTCGGCTCACCGCAACCTCCGCCTCCTGGGTTCAAGCGATTCTCCTGCCTCAGCCTCCCGAGTAGCTGGGACTACAGGCAGGCGCCACCACGCCCAGCTAATTTTTGTATTTTCAGTAGAGACGGGGTTTCACCATGTTGACCAGGATGGTCTCGATCTCGACCTCGTGATCCACCCGCCTTGGCCTCCCAAAGTGCTGGGATTATAGGTGTGAGCCACCGCGCCCGGCCGGCTTCTTACTTTTTAAACAACAATCACAAAAAGCTCCATCCCCTCGGCCTGGCATCCAAACCTTTCCCTGGTAGTCCCCGAGCCCTCCCCTGGAACCCCACCTGCAACCACTTGTCTGCCTAAATGCTCACCACTAGGGTTCTGGGTGAGGTGAGTAGCTCAATTCAGCCTTGGGTTTGGGAAGATGGTAAAAAAGGCAATCTGAAGGCAGTTACACCAACTTGACCTTAAAGCACAAGGAAGATTCTGCTAAACAGACTAAGATGGGAAAAGCATTCTAGGCCAAGAGAACACCATGTGCAAAGGCTTAAGGTCTCCCTACAGCAGTGAGGCTTCATTACAGGAGAACCCCTGTCCCCTCTCCAGTGAGACTGTTCCCACTTCCCTTCTTCTCTTTACTACATTCACAGTTGACTTCACTCCCCGCTGGACTCTGGAGTCTCACCTTTTATACCCACAGTTTTCAAAGTGTGCACCAGGGATCCCTGAGGATCCCTAAAACCTTTCAGGAAGTCTGTGCAGTCAAAACTATTTATAATAATGTTACAACATCATTTTCCCTTTGCATTCTGACTTTCTCATGAACTCACTGTGGAGTTTTCCAGGTCGAATGCAGAAACAGGTCCCTCTATAAAGCAAAATGTTGAAGGGATTTGCCAAAATGTAAAACAATGCCACTCCATTCATTTTTGTTTCTTTTGGAAAAGTCATTATTCATAAAAATATATTATTTATGTTAAAGTAAATTTTTTTATTCATTTAAATAAGTGACAATAATTTTAACATTATTTTTTCAGTATTAATTACTAACATGGCAAATTTTGACAGATGTAATCCACATAAATAACCCTTTGGGGTCTTCAGTAACATTGAAGAGTAAAACACGTTGCTGAAATGAGAGAGTTTGAGCACTGCTGCTTTAGGGCATGCTGTGAAGAAGGCAGGAAGGCAGGGGAAGACAAGGTATATAAGTGTTCTTGGGCAGCCATTTCAGACAGCAGTTTCTGTCCATGACTGGGATCCATTTTGAGTTAATTTTTGTATATGGTGTGAGGAAAGGGTCTAACTTCATGCCTTTTCATGTGGACAGTTAGCGCCCCAGCACTGTTTGCTTAATAGGCAATTTAGTCTCTCATTGCCTTGGTAGCCTTAACTTTAATGTGAACTTTACATGGCTACCTTGAAAGGTATTGTGACATTTAATGAGAGAGAGCAAGAAAATCACGATGTGGTTTCCCCGGCATGTAGCAGATGGTCAATGCTTATAACTGAAGAAATGGACCATGGATCTGAAAGTGTTCTGAGGCACCAGTCATCATGATTACTATATGATCAGAGCTGTTCCATCCCTAAAGGTCTTTAGCACCCATGGCCACATTTTCTTGTCACCAAGGCCCAGGCTATCCTCAAGACACTGATTTGCAACCCCTTTTCAGGAGCCCCTGTTTCTGAGTGATCCTGAGAATGTTTTTGTCTTTTCCTCTTCCCTTTTTTTGTCCTTTACTTTCTACCTTATGTTTTTCATTAAATGTTCTTGGTCTTAATTATTTAATTTTAAATTGTTAACCTACTCAGATCCTTTTTGGCAAGGGGGTGGGAAGGCATGACTGAATGAATGAGTCAATCAACTAAAACACCCCTAATTTAAAGACTGAAAAGTGAAACCCCTGCAAGCTAAAGTGACTCACAGGGGTCATCCCACTGCAGGTGTGAGAGGTGAGCCGTGTGAAGCTAACTCCAGGGCTCTCCACAGTCCTTATTTCCTCTTCCTACCCTGGAAACATCCTTTTAAATCACGTCTCCCTCCTCCACAGTGTTTGCAACACCTCCCGATTTAGTTTTCTCTCTGAATTTCATTAGTGTCCCATTTACCTCCTCCTCCTGATCTTCCAGTCGTTAAGCAGGAGGAGGCTGAGTTGGCATCAAGGGCTCCGCCTCCTGACTGAGGCAGAGGGGAACTCACAGAGGAAAGGGACCCCTGGGCTGCAATGCCAGGTGCTGTTTGGTCCACTGGGCTCAAGACAACAGACAGTAATTGGGTCCTATCTGTCAGGCACTGGGCGCTCAACGATGAGGAGCTATTCTTGCCCCGGGAAATCCCCAGGCTCATGGAGATGGATGGATAACGTCTGTGTCATGTGGTGAAGGGACTTTATCCTCCTGGGCAGGCAGAGTGACTGCATGAAAAGTGAGCTAGTGGTGGGAGGAGAAAGGCAGTGAGGACATTCCAGGAGGAAAGAATTATATGTGGAGGCTGGATGGCTTGAACAGTAAGTAGCATGTAAACAAGTAACAATATGGATCCTATTCAACGATTTCTTCTTGAGCTCCCCTGATTGAATCTACGAGGTGTCTGCCATGTGCCAGGCATCTTTCCAGGGAGAAGAACAGTGCAGGGGCCAACAGAGTAGGTCCCCGCCCTTGTGGAGCTTGTGTTGTAATAGAAGAAGACAAGAAATAGGCAGCAACTTGTTTAGTAATTATATGCACCAGGGAGACAGATGCCATGGAGAAAGGTTCAACAGAAGAGGGGCCCAGAAAGAACGAGCCTGGGAGGACTGTTCCTTTGCACACAGTGGTCAGGGTGGGTCCTCACCTTCACCCCGCTCCACCTTGCCCACACCTCTAGGGCCCTGCGGCTCCTTGAGCAGCGAACATGCTGGTGGTCAGGGTCCTTCAAGTGGCCTTATGGCCAGGTGAGCAGGCTGCTGCAGTGGTTGAGCCCTGAGATGGTGCTCGGACCAGTGTGGGGACAGAGGAGGACATCACAAACGCTGACGACAGGGCAGAAGTGATTGGGTCAGTGTACACACAGCACAGAGCACAAGGGGAGGGATGGTGGGAGATGAGGCTGGAGAGAAAGGGGAACATCCCAGATAGAAGAATCTGTCTGTGTCGGGGTGCACATTCGATTCCATCCTGCCAGACTCAGATTCTGCAGCCTAATATTTTTGCAAAATGTCTTTCCTCCTCCAGTTTAGGTGAGTTCAATGGGACCAACTATGTTGAAGGCCCCCAACACCCAGCTCAAGAGACTCTGCTGCTGGGGATGAACAGCAGAGTCTCTTGGGCTGGGTGATCCCACTGACCTGGGGATGAACAGCAGAGTCTCTTGGGCTGGGTGTTGGGGAAGCAGGGAGAGAAAGTGCCCAGAGTGAGAGGGATTAGAGAGGAGGCAGAGGAGACCACACTCCTCAGATGTAGATGGGGTGGAGTTCTAGATTCAAGGACTTTACAATTTTAACTTTCATGTCATTATTACAAGTCAGTACGATGAGGTTGAAGAGTTTACCTTCAGCTTTTATCTTACTATGCTGAGTGAGGCTGGGTTTTCTTATCTTAAAAAAATGGGGTCATCAGGATACCTTATGGGGTTGTGGGAGTCAAATGAGATGCATCAATCAAATACTTGGCACAGTGCCTGGTAAATGTGGCCCCATTTTACCTGTCCCTCTAAAGAATGCAAAAAAACAAAAATTTTCTTTTGTTTTTGAGACAGAGTCTCTCTCTGTCACCCAGGCTGGAGTGCAGTGGCAGTATCTTGGCTCACTGCAACATCTGTCTTCTGGGTTCAAGTAATTTTCCTGCCTCAGCCTCCTGAGTAGCTGGGACTACAGGCATCTGCCACCACGCTCAGCTAACGGTTTTTTACTTTTAGTAGAGACGGGGTTTTACCATGTTGGCCAGGCTGGTCTCAAACTCCTGACCTCAAGTGATCTGCCCACCCTGGCCTCCTAAAATGCTGAGATTACAGGTGTGAGCCACCACACCCAGCCAAAAGGTAAGAAGTCTTATTGGAGCTCCTCAGAGAACCTGTGTCTCCACTGCAGCGCATTGATCTCAGTTTGTAATTACACACCTGTCAGGGTGAAGGAAGAGACTACCTTTGTTTTTGTTTCTCGTGCTATCCCCAGAGCCTAACAGAGTGCTGGGCTCATGGTAAATCTTCCATATGTCTTTGTCAAATAACTAAATAAATGATTAATTAGAAGTTATATAAGGTCCAGACTCCAGCACTTTTTATTTGAAAGACCTTTGACAAGACAATTTTTCTAAGCCTCAATTTCTTGCCTGCAAAATGGAAATCATATCTACTATGGCAGAAGGAGTTACTGCTTCTAAAACACCCATGTCTTCCCTCACTTCCTGGAACCCAGGAAATCAGGCAGGACAACAGAGTTAGTTCTGATCAACGAGTTGTGTGTCACTTCAGGGCCAAGTCATTTAAGAGTCAGTGCTCAACTACCCAGTGATTTCATTGTCTGCTACAGAGACCCAAGTGGCCAGTCATCCAGGTGGTACCCCTAAAATATGGCAGCGCTTTCATCAGCCTGCTCCCTAAGCCACTAGGTAGAGCAAAGCTTTCCACCAACCTTGGATGGATATGTAGCGTGAGCAAGAAAGAAACTTCTGCTATGTTAAGCCACTAGGATTCTGGAGTTGATTTATTACTGCAGCATAACTAAGCCTAACAAGACTCCTATTTCTATCCTGAAAGATTGCTGGAAGGATAAGAAGAAGTGCTTGGTACCTAGTAGGTTCACAGTACGTTTTCAATAAAGGGCACACTCCCTCTTCCCTGGATCTTTCCTTTGCATCTTCAGCCTCCCTCAATGTGACCGACTTTCACTTACAATTTCACTCCTCTCTGTAGTACGTTCCTTCCCTAGCTTATAACATCATTCCACGTTTCCCACAGAACCCAGGAGTTTCCTGATGTTTTTTCTTTGCTTTTCTGCACAGCAACATGAGGAAAAGCTTCTAGAGAACCATCTTGGCCACTGGACCTGACCTCCAGACTACCTACCTCTGGTCAGCCTTTCAATCACCTCTGCAAATCCCATTTGCCCCTATGCCTCTGATCTCACTCCAGCTCAGCTCAAGATGTGGCCACCAGATGCTGGGCCCTGCACCCTGGTCTTCTGTACCCCAGAATGATCTTGATTGGCCTTGCTGCCTCTGTGGTCCTAGACTCACATGGGACCTCCTTGCTGCCAGCACCCCCATCACATACCTGCTGGACACCTGATCCTTGCCCACCTTGCCCTCCCACCATACTGGCTGCCAGCTTGGTTTCCAGCAGCTGTGGCCACCTACCAGTCCTACTGCGTCTGCTTCCTGAAAAGGAAGCAGGGAGCTCCTTTACTCTGGCCAGATCTCCTCTACTTTCTATGCTGCCAAGCTGCAAAAGCCTCCAACCAAGAAACATGCAAATGTTCACAGTCTGAGAGTGCATTTCTCATCAAGCCCACAAATTTGCAGGTAATAACAGAAAATCAGAGAAGACAGGGGACTGACCTGGCTCCATGTCAGCACGTTCTGAAGAGTCAGCAATGTCCGTGGGCCCTGCAGCCCTTTCTCCAAGGCCATTGGATCCCAGAGGACGGTGCGAGATCTTTTCTGTTGAAGCAGAGAACACAGATCCAACTGAGTGCGGTGGCAAGATGCCCCAATCCTTTCTCACAGACCCCCCACGCCCACCAACCCAGCAGTCACTGCAAACACACATCATGGGAAAATGGGGCTTGTTCCTGGTCCCACAGCAATAAAGAGAAGCAAGTAGGGTCCTAGCACCTTGCAAATCCCATTCAAATGCTTCCTTGATGCAGTCTTCCTGAGAGGCTCGAATGTATTCTCCCATCTTCACCTTGTGCTATGGGAGTAACGGTCTTGTCTTAAAATCATGAAGATGTGCCGTTTTTACAACCTAAGCACCCAGCACAGGGCTTGGAGCAAGTGGGAACTGAGTGTTATTTGCACAAAGGCTTGACTGCATGCTGTGACGGGGGTAGACAGGGAATGGAGCATGGGGCTAAGGCCTAGGGTTGGTGGTCAGTGGCCCCCGTTAACAGCTCTATCACAGATTCACCAGACATAAAAGCCACTGACCTTCTCTGAATCTTACTGTCTTGCTGCTATGGTTTGAGTATGTTCTGCAAAAGTGTCGGAACCTAAATTCCTCAATGTGGTAGCGTTGGGAGGTAGGAACTTGGAGGTGCCTGGGTTGTGACGGCTCTGCCTTCATGAATGGATTAATGAATTATCATAGGAGTGAGTTACTTATCGCGATCATGGGTTGTTATAAAGCAAGGCTGCCCCCCCATGCTTGTCTGTTTCACATATGCTCACTTGCCCTTCCACTTTGTGCCCTGAGCAGCAGCAGCAGGAGGCCTACACCAGAAGCTGGTACCATGCTTTTAGATTTCTCAGCCTCCAGAACTGGGAGCTAAATAAATTTCTTTTCTTCTCCCCAGGCTGTGGCATTCTGTTACAGCAGCAGAAAGTGGACTAAGGCACTTGCTCTGTGGAATGGGTCAACCTTCCCGTAGTATACCACAGGGGAGTGTTGGAGTCATCTAGGCAGAAGAGTTACACCTTACACAGAAGAGTTACACCTTCCATAGAAGAGTTCTGGTTACAACTTACACAGAAGAGTTATACCTTACACAGAAGAGTTCTGTTTACACCTTACACAGAAGAGTTATACCTTCCATAGAGGAGTTCTGTTTACACCTTACACAGAAGAGTTACACCTTCCACAGAAGAGTTCTGTTTACATCTTACACAGAAGAGTTATACCTTCCATAGAAGAGATCAGGTTACACTTTACGCAGAGGAGTTATACCTTCCATAGTAGAGTTCTGGTTCTGCCCCAGCTGCTGATTGCAACCTCTGGAAAATGACTTCTCCTCTCTCAGCCTCAGTTTACTCATCTGAAAGAGGGAAACTCTGAACTGAGAGACTTGTGAGGGCCTTTCTGGCCCTAGAATCCTATGCCTATAAATTTGATTTATGGGACTCTAGGACTAAGGAGAAACCTATACAAATTAAAAGTTTATCCAAATGAAGAAAAAGAAATTCTACCCCACTCGAAAGAAGGATGAGGGGAGGTGCTAAAGTTTTAGGTCATTTGACTCAGGTCATTGCAAGAGGAGGAATAGGAATTTGAACATAGGCCCTCAAAGATTCAAGGTCCATGTACTTTTCCTGCCCCATACTACCACACTCGCCCATGAAAAATACTACAAAATGTCTTTTTATACAACAGACTCACCAGGCTAAAGAATAAGGCATGAAGGATACACTCAGGTATAACAGGTTAACATCCTAAAAAGCCATTATTTGAGAAGTTCCCTGAATTCATATTTGCCAGATAGCCTAGGATCCTAGCTAAGAAAACATGACTCTCTATTACAAGGTGAGGAATTGCTGGTAATTCCCATGAAAAACAAAATCCACTTAATTGTAAAATTTTGTTGTCTTCACCTACATTTAATATGTTTCTTTATGGCAAATTGTTCTAAATAAAGAGTAACTCTATTAGGCAGGAACATTCACTAGACTCTGCCCAAGTACAGAGTTCCCTTTGGTACTCTCTGGAGACTGGCTCCTGCACTACCTTCAGGGTAGAATTTTGTTTTTTTTGAGACGGAGTTTTTGCTCTTGGCGCCCAGGCTAGAGTACAATGGCACAATCTTGGCTCACCGCAACCTCTGCCTACCAGGTTCAAGTAATCTTCCAGCCTCAGCCTCTTGAGTAGTTGGAATTACAGGCATCCGCCACCATGCCTGGCTAATTTTTAGTATAGATGGGGTTTCGCCATGTTGGCCAGGCTCCTCTTGAACTCCTGACCTCAGGTGATCTGCCCACCTTGGCCTCTTAAAGGGCTGGGATTACAGTCGTGAGCCACTGTGCCTGGCCAGGGTAGAAAAAGTAATGGGCACAAGTAGAATTAACAAGACAGTTTGGGAGTAAACCCAGAAAAGTCCTTATAAATCATATTATACTCACCAAGATTAAAATAGGCAGTACACTAAGTAGGATATGACTATCATTTTATGCATTTCAAATAGGCAATAATGGCTATTATATCTTTAGTTTTTTTCATTAGAAGTTTATACCCCATCACCTGCCCCCAACTCTACCCCAAGTTCCAAAGACAGCAGGAGAGTTGCTTCCTGGCTCTAACAATGGGCAAGGGAAGAGGCACTTTCTCTGGTGTCTGGGCCTCTCCCCAAGTGCCAACCATCTGGTGGCTTTTAGGACACAGAGCTGTTAGCTTTGTCCCCAAGGGTCCTGCTGGGGTCCTAGTCACATTCAGTGACGTCTATGTTGATGCTTGCATGAAACACTCGAAGTCTTTCTCAAGCCCCCTTTTTTTTTTGTCTGGATTATGAACACCATCATCTCCCTTCCCTTCATAGCTTCAGGCAAAACCTTGTGCCTTGGCTTTTCATCTGTGCCTTATCATCCCTCTCCTCGTGAAGAAGCTGCAGAGCTAGTCTTGACTCCGCTTCTCCCCTCATCTTTGCCAAGGCTTCAGGGAAAACCTCTTCTCTTTGTCTTTGATCTCTCAATCTGTTTATTTCCTTTTCAAATCCCATCCCTAAATTCCTTTTTTCTCAAAGTACCTCCAGTGGGCAACACAATGACAGTTAATGAAACTAAAATACTCATTTGTTGCCGGAAAGGTTTTAAAAGTATTTATATGCTAGTATTCCATTGAGGGGAAATTGAGTTAGGAAGGGATTACGGTATTCATTGATTCTCATATTCACTCATTCATTCACATACTGAGGATTGTTGCTGGGTAGAATACAATGAAGATTCATAAGCAAATCCTGCTTTTGGGAAGCTCACAGGCTGGCAAGAAAAACAAGACAGGGCCACAAAGAACTATAATGTTTGGCAGTTTTGAAAGAGAGATTCAGACAGTACCTAACGAGTGGACAGAGGATAGGGACTGCCATGGCTCTGACAAATGGTGGAAGAAGGCCCAAGGTAGGGGGCATGGAGACAGGGCAGGTGTTCCACATATGGGAGGAGAGGCATGGGAGGTTCAAGCATGACAAAGAACAAGTGTAGATCTCAGCTTTCCAGAGTGTGCGAGCTGTGCAGAGCGATGCGGAGGACATCGCACCCAACAAGAGATGGGGCCTCAACAGGCTGGGGAATGTGGTCATTGTTCCATGAGTAATAGGGAGCCTCTGAGTGCTGTTGAGCAGGATGTGACATAGTTGGAGATCTGCTCTAGGAAGATGAATGTGGCAAGCCTTGCACAATATGAACTGGAAGAGGAGTTGCATGGGACAGGGAGCTCCTAATTGTGTGCCAGGCATTGGGCAGGCTGTTAGGTACTTTGATCTTATTTAGCCTTCTAAACAACTGCAGGAGGCAAGCATTCTCCTTTCAGACTTGCAGATGAAGAAAGGAGACTCTGGGGAATCTAAGCTGCCTGCTCCAAAGCCCCTCGTGGGGAGGCAAGGGAGACAAGATCCAAATTCTGTTCTTTTCTTCTCTATGCAAGTCTCAAAGCAGGCTGTGACCCTGTGCATGACACTGTGTACCTGACACCACCCAGTGGTACCTGACTTCTCCCAGTGCATCTCCTGCCTGCCCACAGGTATGTGGGGCATGATCATTTCCTGGGCTGCCTTTCAGGAAGGCCCAGGTGGAATTAAATGCAGAGTGCCTCTGCTTCTGTTGGATTCCCCCAAAGTGACTACAGATCAAAGAGATAAGATGATGCCTTGAGAAAAGTTGGATTCCAAAACAACAACACTGCAGAGAATTTCAAAGGCAGCAGGAAACCATCCTCCTCCCTAGCAAGAAGTGTTAGTTTTGTCTTTCCTATCTCAGCTAAGCTGTAGTAGCAGGAGCAGTGGACACAGAAATCCAGGAGAAAATCTTCTGGATACCCAGGAATCTGCTGGGGCCCTGCAGAATGTCAGTGAGAAACTCAGCATTCCTGTGCTCTGGGCTGACCCCATATTTAGGGAAGGCAGTCCAGAGGACTCTTAATGTACTCGGAAGTGTATCATCCCACTGGCAGCCTGGAGGAGATGATCTCCCATCAAGATGCCTGCTATTAAAACTTTGTTTAAGGAAAATAAAAAGATTTTTTCATTCTAAACATGGGACATAGTCATAGGTGTGTTCTATACTTGACAATCAAGGGTCTGACAAATCATGGAAGAAGGCCTTGCCTTCACTGTGAGAGGAAGCCTGTCACAGTGGCAAGAGGTGGAGTTTTGGAAGCAGAGTGGGGCTGAATCACCACTGCCCCGGTTCACAGCTATGCAGCGTTGGCCAAACGACCTACTTTTTTTCTTTGTTTGTTTTACATTTCCTTATTATTAAATGGGAATGAAAATAATGAACTAAAGAGAATAGGTACCCTACCCTTAGTACACACATCATAAGGAAGAATCATTTCTTCTAGTCTTAAATGTTCAACATCATGGGCGTTGCTTTCTTAGGGAGGTAGCTCTCCTTCTCACAAATTTACCAACTGAAGAAATGAATTTTTGGAGAAGAAAATGCTGAAACTAGAGTAAGTGATTCATATCTTTGAACTGGCTCTTATGACCGGTGTCTTATAATTATGCATTTTTGCGACTTCCTTTTCCACCAGACTGGGAGCTCCTTGACAGTGACGGCTGTGTCTTCAATTCTCAGCACACAGTCCTGTCTCTTTCTACCTCAGCTACCTTATTTTGAGATCTGTACAAACGATAGAGTCTGCAGTTCTTCTGATATTTTTATGTTCTCCGACTGGTTTGAAGAGCAACACCGTTAAGAGCACATCCAATCTTGTGAAGACCATCTCATTATCATGTAAATTATTAGCACAAAATACTTCACCTTGTTACTCTGCTAAGAGCTTTGGTTTCAAATCCAAGCCAATTACATGTGCCAGCATTCTCAATAACATCTTAATAATGCCAATCCTCCCAGGCCTCTGGATAGAGTCAGACCAGGTGGAGAGATCCGGAGTCCAAAGACACCCTGAAGGGGTCATGGCAGAGGGGAAAGAAACAAAGCATCAAAACTGGATTCAAATCCTGGCTGGCCATGTAGCTGAGACGAGCCAGCTGGGATCAGGATAAGCACTCAGTAAAGGTTAGTACCCTTCTCCTGACTCCTGAGAAAAGTAAAGTCATAAAACATGTTATAAGTAAACAGGGAGAGAAGATCCACCACATTCTCGAGTCCATTTAGAATATGGATTTTTTTTTAAAGCCTTTCTCTCTAAGGACTGAATGAAGCAGGTTATTTCATTTTAATTATGGCAGCTGCAGCTGCTGCTTGTGGACTCAAAGACCAATTTTCACATTAAAAAGAAAAAAAAAAAAAAACCACACACCCACACACAAACTCACCGAGAAACTTCGCTGTATACACAGAACAGCATCTCCTTCAGAGAGCACTCCATTAGGTGGAAAAATCTAAAATGCCCTGCTCTAGACACTCAGAGCCAGGTGGAAATCCCTGTGCGTGCTCACCCCCGGTTCCCCTCCCACCTTGCTTCCTCTCTGTCCAGAATGTCAAAGAGCAGCTCGTGAGCCACACAGTATAATGGAATGTTTCGCGGTGAGCAGCTGCATATTTTTAACACACACAAGGGGAAATAAAGGCAGCAGATGGTTTTATGTAATCTTCCTATGAATTTTTAACTGAGAGTCCTCATTCACGAAGACCTGAAAAGGTTTTTTTTTCTTTTTTTTTTTTTTTACAGGTCCTCTGTGGGTCAAGCCAGCCAGCTCTGGACATGCCCTGCTGAGGCTGTGTCTGTTTGCCTCTGCCAGCGCAGGAAAGCCGAGAGAAGCCTGCTTGCCTTCTTCTGGCTTGGTTTCCACTCGATGTTCTCTCTTGTGGTTCTTTCTCTGGGAACACACACTGGTTCTCAACATTCATAATGGAAAACTCATGGCAAACTCATGAATGGCTCATGAATCCTTCACAGGAATAGGTGTGCTGTGAAAATCTGAACAAAGTGTAGTCTTCTGTTTGAAATGACTGAGGATCCATGCTATGGCGGGGACGTCTGTCAGAGAGAGGGTCAAGGGGAATGGGTGGGGCAGATGTACAGGGTAAGAGATACCAGTTCCCACTTCTAAATGTGAGCATGTGGTGTTTGGTTTTCTACTCCTGTGTTAGTTTGCTGAGGATAATGGCTTCCAGTTCTATCCATGTCCCTGCAAAGGTTATGATATTGTTTGTTTTTATGGCTGCATAGTATTCCAGGGTGCATATGTACCACATTATCTTTATCCAGTCTATCACTGATGGGCATCTGAGTTGGTTCCATGTCTTTACTATTGTGAATAGTGCTGCAATAAACCATACGTGTGCATGTATCTTTATAACAGAATGACTTATATTCCTTTGGGTATATTTCCAGTCATGGGATTGTTGGGTCAAATGGTATTTCTAGTTCTAGATTTTTGAGGAATTGCCACACTGTCTTCCATGATGGTTGAATCAAGTTATTTTCCCACCAACAATGTAAAAGTGTTTCTATTTCTCCACAACCTCACCAGCATCTGTTGTTCTTGACTTTCTAATAATTGCCATTCTGACTGGTGTGAGATTGGGGTTTTGATTTGCATTTCTCTAATGATCAGTGACGTTGAGCTTTTTTTTATACATTTGTTGGCAGCATAAATGTCTTCTTTTGAGAAGTGTCTGTTCACGTCTTTTGCCCACTTTTTGATAGGGTTTGGTTTTTTCTTATAAATTTAAGTTCCTTCTAGATTCTCGATATTAGGCCTTTGTCAGATGGGTAGATTGGGAGCTGAACAGTGAGAACACATGGTCACAGGGAGGAGAACAACACACACTGGGGCCTTTCAGGGAGTGGGAGGAGGGAGAGCATCAGGATAAATAGCTAATGCATGCGGGGATTAATACCTAGGTGACTGGTTGATAGCAGCAGCAAAACACCATGCCACACATGTATCTGTGTAACAAACCTGCACATCCTGCACGTGTATTCCAGAACTTAAATAAAATTAAATATAGAAAAAAAGATACTAGGCTCTCATCTGAGAAAGATCATGTGTTTAGAGGATATGCAAGAACTGCCTGTACGAATGGCCTAATGGGGAGCACTGGCAGGGGAGAAAACAGTTCTCGAACAGCCACAGGTGCTAAAAGGCAGCCTGATGAAGTTTTTGGTATCTGTGGAGAGTTTTATCCATTTTCTGAAACTTGCTTTTATTTAACCAATGTCCATCTTTAAGCCCTTCAAAGCACACTATCAAAAATTCTGGGATTTAAAAGTGCAGGACAAACACAAACTCTAGTTTTCAACCACTGGCGTTGTCTCAGACCTCTAGGCCTCTGCTCAGCTGTGTCCTCAGCCTGCAAAAGCCTTCCCTCCTTCCAATGCCACCAGACCCTCTTTTCTTTATCCTTCAAGAGCCAATGCAGATGCAAACATTTCCATGAAGCCATCTCTGTTGTGCCCAGCAAACCTAACTGTACTCCATTGCCTGAGTCACCAGGCTAGCTGGTCCACCACTAAGTCCCAGGGGCGACTTGACCTCTGCCTAGGTCTAGTGCTCTTTGGTTTCTTCCTACATATTATACTGCCGGTGCTGTTTCTAAAATGCAAACCCGACCCTCCTGTTCTGGGCTCGAAACCCTTACTGCTCCCCTATTGTCGCTGGGGGAGAAGAAACTCAAACTCTCCCCTAGAGCAAGAAGTTCCCTTCACTGTCCAGCCTGGCCACCTTTCCAGCCCAGTCCCTGGCCACTCTCACCCCAGATCCTACATGCTCCAGCTAAATCACAGTGTTTTGAATACCCCACTGTCTTCCATGGCTCTTTCCTTGGCCTGGGATGCAGCTGTAGTGCTTGTCCACTAGTTTCCATGCGCAGTACCCCATCGTATTCTGGTGAAGCATCTCCCCTCTCTTGGAAACCCCTTTTCCCACTGCTCCCACCACGTGGGTTGTGACAGTAATAGGTGCTGTGCATCAATTATTTCTGGTTCTCTACTTTCCAGGCACACAGTGAGAATAGCCACCCCGACAGGGCCATGTCACTAACTGTGGTGTGAGTTATGAGGAAAAGTGTAGCACTTCCAGGTGTTAGATTTAACTGCCCATGCAAGACCCTTCAGGGCTCTCTTTCAGCACAGCTGGGATGGCTTGTCAGTCTGGGTCCCTGGGGACCACAGTGAGCAGGAACCCCATTCCTCTCACCATCTCTATTGCCCACAGAGGATGTGGAGTGCAAGACGGGATGAACCCCTTGTTGCTATCAATCCTCTATGATTTGGAAGATGATTTGTACCCAGCATGAACTGGCTAATCTGACAGATTCATGGGTCCCATGACAATTTTCATGGTCTTAAATAATCCTGCCTCACTGGCTGTCATTGATTGGTTCAGGGCTGGGCACCTTCACAAAGCTGAGTTAGTCATCGTTCCAGACCCCATTCCTTTCCTTGAGGAGACCAGAACCTGATTGAAGATGAACCAATTATTCCCTGGGAATTCTGAAATCAATAAGTGAAGAAAGAATGTAGTATCTAGTAGTGCAAATTGTAGGATGCAAAAAGTGACAGCTGTTGCTGGCCATGTGGGTGTTATGGGTTGAATTGTAACCTCTAAAAGGAAAAAATGCTGGAATCCAAACCCCCAGTACTGCAGAATGGGGCCTTATTTGGAGATAAGGTCTTTATAGAGGCAATCAAGTTAAAATGAGGTCATCAGGGCAGGCCCTAATCTGAAAACTGTCCTTATAAAAAAGAGAAAAGTGGGACACAGACAGACATACACATAGGGAAGATGCCGTGTAAAGATGGGAGCCATGCTGTCCCAAGCCAAGGAACCAGCAGAAGCCAGGAGAAAGGCCAGGACAGATTCTTCCCTAGCACCTTCAGAGGAGCACGGTCCTGCTGACACCTTGATCTCAGACTTTAAACCTCCGCAACTATGAGACAATCCGTTTCTACTGTTTAAGCCACTCAGTTTGTAGCACTTTGTTACACCAGCCCAAGGCAATCCATAGAGTGAGGAAAGCAGGTCTGTGGTGAGAGAAGAAAGCTCACCTGCCTAAAGGGTCAGAAAAAATCTAAACAGAGTTTTAACGGAATCTAAACAGTTCCAATCACAATTTTCCTGCATCTCTGCCTTTTCTCTGACTGGAAGGTTCATCTGCTTCTCAGATTCTTGAGATGGTAGTAAGTCCTTCTGGTTTTTTTAAGACTCGGTCTCCCATGACTCCCAGACTGGAGTGCAGTGGCATGATCTTAGCTCACTGCGGCCTCTGCCTCCTGGGGCTCAAGCAATTCTCCCACCTCAGCCTCTTGAGTAACTGGTGTGCACCACCATGCTGGTTCCTTTTTGGTTCCTTTCTTTGCAAAGACGAGGTCTCCACTCAAGACCACAGGTGTGCATCACCATGCTGGATAATTTTTTGTGTTTTGGTAGAGACGAGGTTTCACCATGTTGCCCAGGCTGGTCTCGAACTCCTGAGCTCAAGCAATCCATCCGCCTTGGCCTCTCAAAGTGCTAGGATTACAGGCGTGAGCCACTATGCTCAGTCCTTTCTGTTTTGAGTATGATGGTTTGGAGAGATGATGGTTCTGTCACTTGAAGCCAAGAATCCTACTGAACACTGTTATTAATATTTAATAATGATCATGATCATCACCTTGAAGGTAAGAAAAGGAGTAATATGAATGGATCCATGTACTGGTGAATTGACTAGACTGGTGGCTCCATCAGGCCTGTTTGCATTTACAGACTGGCCCACTGCTTCCAAATGCTGTTCAAACACGTCCCCAGAAGACAGAGACAGGGTCCCTCCTGTCTGGCTGCAACAGCTTTCATACATTCACACAGTTTGATCCTCCTGGTGTTTTCTTTAATCCAGTAACAGCCAGAATAAAATCTGAAAAGGATTTTCTTCTGCACAGTTATGCCTTTCTTCCCAATCCAAACACAACTGCCCCTTGAAATGCTCCAAAACAAAACACAAAAGCCCAGCCAAATCCCCTCATCATGTTTTATGTTATTTTCTTGGCTGTACTAACTTAAGAACCCTTTGTTTCTTCTGCTCTGTCCTTGGACTTTTCCTTCCCACATTCGCCTCTGTCCTGAGCTGCTATACCAGCAGCAAGGGCTCCCAGCTAGCAGAGGGGGAGAGGGGCACTCTGAGGGAAGGCAAGCTGGAACTGATTAACCATCGCAGACTTGAGCTGAAGGTCCCCTGAAGCAATTTACCAGCCTCCTGGAATAACCATTGAACACAGGCCCTCATAGGCAGAATGTGGCTGGATAACAGGGTATGGATTATGGGTTTGGTCTTGCAGAGCAGAGGATCATTGTTCAAGGTACATTTGAGCCTCTGGGATAGCCACCATGGTATGAATGAACAGAATCATTATACCTTGAAGATCTATCAAAGGCAAGATCCTAGCTCTTCTCTGAAGGACTAGAGACAGCGATGATTCTCCTGAGCAAGATCTGATGACTAGAGGATTGTAGAGTTCACCACCCCCTCCCCAAAGTAAAAGAGGCTCTTGATTTTTCCTCATTCATTCTCTCCTGGAGATCTTATCAAAACATGATGGCTTTATCAAGCTGCCAGCCATCTGATCGGAGAAATTAGAAAAGAGCAGGAATTTTCCCAACTCAGCTCTAAACAGAAGTGGGTGAGTGAGAGTGGGCAGGCTGAATGGACACTGGGCTAGTCACTTGTCCGTTTGCTCCCAGATCCCCTCCCCAGGCTGCCCTGTTCTGCGCTGTTTGGCAGGGAGCTACACTTCTCAGGTTCCCTTGCTGACTGGCTTCTGGGTAGGTCGGGCTAATGAAAGACCCTGGCAGAAGACTGGAGATGAGAAGACAGCAGCCAGCGTATCTCCACCTCTTGCTTTGTCTTCGACAATTCCCTGGCAGTGGCCACATAACCCCTGTGGCTTTAGGTCCTGACAGTCACCCTACAAAATGGTTCTAGCTCCTGCTAGATTATCCCAGCTTCTGGGATCTAGAACTATCACCTCCTCTCATGGTCCCTTCAGCCTAGGAGTGATTGTCATTGCTGATTTCTGGGCTGAAACACGTACTGTTCAGCTTCTTAGCTGTTTTGTCAACCGTTTGACCAATTCTGTACATCAAATTCTCTCTATGGAAAGGTTGAGAGTGGATTCTGTTTTTCCACCTGGACTGTGACTGATAAAGGTGCTGAGAAAGACTCTGCAGGCAGGAGCATCACTCTGTGGCCCCCAGGACAGTGAATGTGAAAAGGCTCTCAGAGCTTGGGCTAAGATAAAGAACCCCTTACAGCATTGACTGCTGCAGTCAAGCCCAAGAGGGAAGGGTGATAGGTGGGGCCCCCATGGGGCTGGGGAGGCAACCCTGGAAGGAGAATTGGGAGAAACAAAAGCAGATTTTTGCTTTTTCACCCCGTAAGTCCAGTTAGCTTGCATGGGACTTTTTTTTTTGCTGCCATTTGATAAACTAATGTGGGAGAGGCCATCCGTAAGTCAGTGAACACCAAGGAGTATGGCCGTGACACTTTAGAAAGCTTTGTCGGTTAGGGTGTCTTGAGGCACTGCAGGAAAGCCGGAGTCTAATGAAACTGAGGCAGATCAAGAAAGACCCCTGTCAGTAGATTGGTGACACACTGACATCTTTATGGGATGTGACTTGGGTCTTGTCTATGTAGATACCTACAACTGTAGAGGGTAGCATTGGTCCTTCTAAACCCAGTGGGTGGGGAAAATCATTCTTTACTGAAAGAAGAGGGAGTCAGGAATATAATGAGAAGACATTTTAGTGACTGCCGAGAGACAGGGCATCCTTTGTCAGTGAGAAAGAATTTGGATGTGAAAAAAAATATCTATAAACAGACCGACACAGGCTGGGACTGAGAAAGAGACAAGGGCAAAGTAAAGCCCACTAGAAATGAAGGGACAAAGACTTGTAAGCTCTCCATGGAGCAGGCCCCTCGGGTGGTGAGCCAGCTGCCTAGCAGAGGTCAGCTTCCCACTGTCAGAACAGGGGACTCTGGAATCCTAGAGCCAGGAAGCATTTGCTTTTTGCTTCTGCTCAGGCCCTTGTCACAGGTGGCCTTTTATTGACTGACCCATGTGTCCCAGAGCAATGTCTCGACAGGGAACTGAAAGCACCACCAGGTGCAGAACAGCAGGGCTGTTCATGGGCTGCCGCATGACTCACCTCCCAGGAAACCTCTCTTGGTTCCAGAGAGAAAACCGATGCTGAGGCTTCAGTGCAGACTTGGTTGCCACCTTGCCATCCCACCCACCTTCTCAGACCTCACGTGCCCACCCACGCAGACACACATGCTTACTTCTGCCTTGGTGAAGCTGAAAACATTTGTCACGGGAGAAGCCAAGTTGGAAAACAAAGAGTCCTTTCCAGAGACGAAAAAACAAGAAAATTTGGAGGTTATGTATATCCCCCACTTCATTTTTTTCTAATTTTAAAAAAGTCTCGTGTTTAATAAAATTGTTAAACCAGTTATAGATTATAGAAAAATTGTGATGATAGCACAAAGAGTTCTGCTATACTAAAAATCTAGTTTTCCCCATATTAACACCTTACATTAGTATGGTTCATTTGTTATAATGAATGAACCAATATTGATAGATTATTATTAACTGAAGTCTATAATTTATTCAGGCTTCTTTAGTATTTGCCTACTTTTTCTCTCTAGAATCCATGCAGGATATACTACATTTACTCACCATGTGTCCTTAGGCTCCTCTGAGCTATGACAATTTTTTAGATGTTCCCTGTTTTTGATGCCCTTGACAGTTTGGGTGACTACTGGAAAGGTTTTTGTAAGATGCCCCACTATTGCAATTTGTCTAATGTTCTTCTCATGAAAAGACTAGGGGTGTGAACTCTTGGGATGAACTGTTCCTTAAAATTTTAACCATTTTTTGGTTGCAAAAGCCATGCCTGTACTACTGGAGCCCTGGCCGAAAGCTCAGGGAGCAGCCATGGTGGACATGCTCTGCCGTCCGGCAGCATCTACACGGTCTCTGCCAGCCTCCACCCTCAGAAGACCACGAAGCCCTCACAGTCTGGCCACAACCGACTTCTCCGGCATCAAGTCTGAATCCTCTTTCTCTTTTATCTTTCACGCCAGATTTGTTGCAATTTTCCAAACATGCCCACACCCTTTTGTAGCTTCACGGCTAGGCTTTTGCTGTTTCTTCTGCCAAGAATGCCATTCTTCCCCTTGGCTAACTGAAAACTTCACTCAGAAGTCAGAGCCCAGCACAAAAAGCCTCCTCTTGGAAGCTTTCTCTGCTCCACTACTCCAAACACAATCAAACCCTGTCTTCTCTGCGCCACATTGCACCTTCCTGTCCATTCCTGACCACCCTGCCTACCACCCTCGTACCCTTCAGCATTGGACATTATGTGTTCAAAAACATGTTTACTGTTTGTCTCCTCTGCCAGAATAGAAGCCTCACGATATTGGTCTGTTATGTTTATTGCTACATTGAGAGAACAGTGCTTGGCACGCAGCAGGCACTCAGTTGTTAATATTTGCTGAATGAATGAGTGATACTGCTAGAGAATTTCCCACACTTTTTTTTTTAAGAGACAAAGTCTTGCTCTGTCATCCAAGCTGGAGTGTAGTGGTGTGATCACAGCTGGCCGCAGCCTGCAACTCCTAGGCTCAAGTGATCCTCCTGCCATAGCCTCCCAAGTAGGTGCAACTACAGGTGCATACCACCATGCCTGGTTATTTTTTTTATTATTTTTTTTTTTTGTAGAGATGGGGTCTTGCTATTTTCCCAGGCTGGTTCTACAACCTTTACAGTTACTTGGGTATGCTTCTGTTTCTTCAGGTGGACTACGAACTTCTCGAGGAAGGACCAGATATAGATCCTGTTTAAAGAGGCAAGGTTTGACAGCAAAGCTGGCATTTTAGCGACACCTTGAAGACCACTTCAGGACATGCTGGTCACCCTTAGTCACTGTTCCTTCTTTCAGGACATCACCCCACACTCCCTGGAGGAGTATCTCCATGTGGCTGGAAGAGACATATGGTGTATTAAGCAAGGTCTTCTCCAGAAGTTTAGAATCTAAGAGCTTCGAAGCAGTGGCAAGGCCCTTGTCTTTCTAGACTAGACTTCTGACCTTGAACACTGCCCTGCTCTGTTACTGAGTGGTCAGGACCATCTCCAAGAATGGTCCCCGTTAACTCATTTGATAAGGCAGAAACAACAGCAGCTCTGAAACCCAAGGAGTGGGCTCCGGCCTCCGCCTGTGACTAGCTTGGGAAGCATGGGCAACCTCTCTGAGCCTTTGGTCCTTCACCAGAGAATGGCAATAATATTAATACTTACAAAGCTACTAGAGGCTTATTGTGGAGACCTATTGAAAAACAAATAGCAAAGCAATTTATAAAAGTAAAGTATGATCTAAGACATTTTTACTGTCATCAGCAGCAAGTACCCGAGGCCTCATGCTTTCTGATTCCCATGACATTTGGCCAATGACAATGGAGACCGCAGCAGGCGGGAGATGAACGTTACCAGGTAGAGCTGTAAAGGCAGGTTACCCGGCCTTTGGACTAAGATAAAAATCAACTGTATATGGTAATAAACACATACAAGCCAACCCCATGTTTATGGTACAACAGATTTGTCTTCTGGCTACCTCGCAAGAGCCCTCAGGCTGAGGGCTGCATGGCATGTCCACCTTGGATGCTTCTTTCAGCCCACCTGACTAACTGGCATTGGGGAAAAGCTATGTGTTACTTGGGGAAATCCATTTCCAACCTTGGCTGGGGATTTTGCATGCTGACTATATAACAAAAATGGTAATTAATTTTATTTTATAATTCTGTATAACACAAAGGAAAGAAAAAGTAAAAGGAATATTGAACTGGAAAAATATTTGTAGCATGGAAGATAGAAGAGGGTTAATATTCAATAAAGATCTGGTGCAAACTGATGAGGGAAAAAATTCAAGACCACAGCAAATAAATTGCAAACAGACATGGCTGGGTTATACAAGAAGTATGTTAAGAGAATGCACACATGGAAAAAATGTTCCGTTTTTCAAAGAAATACAAATTAGAGCAAAAATAAAATGCCATTATACCTAAATCAGTCATGTTTTAAAAATTTAATGGGCTGAGATGATGGGGAAAGGTCACTGTGCATTGAAGGCAGTCAACGAAGAGTACTTATTTACCACCTATTATATACCAGCCATGACTTCAGGCATTCTGGATAAAATAATCAGACATGATCCTCAGCAACAGGGGGTTTACATCCAGGGCATCTACTTTCTGGCTGTGTGACCTCAGGCAAGTTATTCAACAACTCTCAGCTTCCCATGTCCTTATCTGTCAAATACGGATCATGATACCTACCATTGGAGCAGTTGTGACCATTATAAATCTTCCTCACCTGCTAACTCATTTGATTCACTCAGCTTGGAAGCCTAAGTTAGGCAGGGAGCATTAGCCCTGAGTGCAATTGAATGTGAAAATGAATACTCCAAGAGGGGGCTGGGCATGGTGGCTCATGCCTATAATCCCAGCACTTGGGAAGGCTGAGGCAGGCAGGTCACCTGAGGTCAGGAGTTCGAGACCAGCCTGGCCAACATGGTAAAACCCCGTCTCTACTAAAAATACAAAAATTAGTCAGGCGTGGTAGCACGTGCTTTTCATCCCAGCTACTTGGGAAGCTGAGGTATGAGAATTGCTTGAACCCAGGAGGTAGAGACTGCAGTGAGCCAAGATCATGCCACTGCACTCCAGTGTGAGAAACAGGGTGAGACTCTGTCTGGAAAAAAAAAAAGCAAACAAAACAAACGAAACCCCAATACTCCAAGAGGGGAAGTTACTGGGAAGTTACTGGTCCAAGGTCATAGAGCCAAGGGCTCCTACCTGGTTTTCCAGGGTTCTGGGTCTGCTTTCTGTGGAGTCAGTAATGTGTAAGGGGCCCTGAAGTGAAGCTGGTGAGGACTGTTTCAGGTAGTACAGAGGCTAGCAGGAGGCATGAAGAAAGGGCAGCATGAGGCCAAGAGAGCACACTGGGGCAGAGTCTTCAGGTGCAGAAACCCTGCGTGGCAGCCCCAGCCTGTGCCCTCCTCTTCCATACTTCCGAGTGCAACATGCACCGACTCCATCTGCAGTCAGCATTGACCGCGAGTGAGTTTTCCATTTCTTTGACAGATGATTAGAAAAGCAGGAGGCGGCAGCTGGTCCGTTTATTATCTGCTCCTACCAGGCACTCCAGGATGATGGGCAGATGTGGTGAGGCAGGAGCTGCTAAGCGAATCCCAAAACAACTCGTCATCTACACACTCAGGCACCACTGAATTGTGCTAATATTCAAGATACGTCGTGTCCGGAACAGAGGGAGAATATAAAGGAATTTCTCCAAAGGTGATCTGGAACTCTTGTGGATGAGCAATGTCTGGGAGAATAAAATTGCTGTTTGAGTCGATCCCTCAGTCAGCCAGAAAAGGAGCTGAATCAGTGATCTGGTTGGAGGTTGGAACCTGGGTAAAATTTCACCAGGACACCCAACTGAGGTCAGGAGAGTGGAATGGTTTAGAGCTCTCTGCCCATGGTACTCCCTTAAGTTAAAACTATCCGGGGCGCACCACTGCCAAGAGGTGAAACGCCAGACTCACAGCACAAGGCACCTCATGGTTTGGTCTCTGCCTTCCCAGCAACCACCTTTCTGCGTAGCCTTGTTGGGCATTTTTAGCTCCCCACATGGGCAATGCAGGGTCAAGCCTTTGTATATGCACAGTTGCCCTGACCCATGCCAGCTCCTCTAGAAGCCTCCGCTGAGTCAGACACCATGCCTTGGGTTTCCCTTCCCATACAATATTCCTTACTTACTTATCTCTCTCCACCACTACAGACGGGTCCATTTCTTATCCAACTCTGCATCTCGAGACTAGCACGAACTCTGACACACAGCAAATACGCATATATTCAGTAGACATTTAATGGATGGATGGAAGTTTGGGCGGCTGGTTGGATGGTTAAAATGAATGTTTGACAAAGCTCATTTGTAACTATACAGAAGATGGGGGCGGAAAGGGAGCTATGAAGACCAGGGAGGAAGCCGTCACAAAGGTCCAGACTGTGGAAGAGGCAGGAGGATGGAGAGGAGGAGGGGACTTGAGTGATGATGGTAGATGAACTTAATAGAACCTGGTAAGTGATGGCTCAGAAAGGGTGAGAGAGCCGTGCCTGAGGCTGACTCCTGGTTTCCAGATGGAACAGAATATGAGGCATTTAAGGCAAGACAGGAAGACAGGGACCCAGGTGTTAGCACTTCATATTGGCAGGAGCATGGTGGGCAGGGCTAGGTACGTGGGAGTAGGGGGTAGTGGGGTCGGGGGGTGGGTTGTGAATGGGGAGAGGAGATCACCAGTTGGGGTTTTATCAGTGACAAAGCAGCCCTGTGGGCCAACAGAGCCCCGGTACCTATTCCTATCCCACCTCCAGGTGACCCTTTGTGAACTTTCAGTGGGCGAACCTTGGTTAAGATGGCTCAGAAATAGGGTTTACATGATTCCAGCAAATAGAAGGCTCTTCTGACTTAGCCAGGGTCTGGATCTTTCCAATGAGCAAAAAGGAAGAGGCCCTTTCAATAGTCTGTACTAAAGGGTGACATCCCAGAACTCACCTCCCACGTGGCTGTGTGAGGGGAAGCATGCATTATCTCTGCAGTGTGATGGATCCCAAGGGAGTTTGTTCAATGGAGTGCAAAGAGCACAGAGTCTGGAGTCAGGCAGACCTGGGTTCAAATACAGTGTTTGCTACTCAACAGCCAAGTAGCCTTGGACAAATCCCTTCACTTCTCTGAGACTTGTTTCCATGTCTATGAAATGAGGGCAATAAAACCCATTTTATACGGTAAATGTTAATTGCAATAAGCTTGCATATACCTGGCACTTTCTTCCCTTTGACCTTCTTTTCCTCTGAAGGCTTAATTCATCATTTGAACAATGGGGAGAAAATTGTTCTAAAGAAGACTGTCAAGTACTTACTGCGTATTTGATATGTGCTGGGCACCCTGAAAGCAAGAGAACAAGGTAAGGGAAGGTTTGGCCCTCTATGAACTTGAAATGATGAATGATATAGGCACACATTCCTGTATAGGCATGTGCATCTTATGTCAGTTCTTTCTGGCTAAGAGGCTTCAGGCAATTCACTGCATGGGGCTGTGCTCAATTTCTCCATTTGCTCACATAGGGCCTGTTAACCTCTGTACCAAGGGCTGCCCTCAGGCTGGGATGAGATCACTATGGAAAAGCATGGTAGGTGGGTGGGTGGGAGTGCATGGAAATGTTCAGGGAAGGTCCCGGGTGCTTGATTCTTCCACCCATGCAGAGTGGCTTTCCTGGGAGTTCTCAGAGGCTCCTTTCTGCGTTCTCATTTAAACACTTAATGAGTTTCACCCTTTTAAGTGACACCTGCTGGAACTGTAATTGTGCACATAATTGCTACATGGGAATGGAGGTAGGTTTATTTCCCAACGCTGGTGCTTTCCTTAGGAAAAGAAACAGTGCACCCATGAATACTTTCCCTGTGTCCTTACAGTGCGCCTGCAGCTGGCTGTTTCCCTGGATGCAGGGCGCTGGCCTAGGGGGTCTGGCAAGGTAAGAAGAAAATACCTACTGAAGCACTCAGCTTTCCAGAAAACAAATATCTGGCATTGGGCTCAGTGAAGCCACAGGGCCCTGTTAAAATATCAAAAGGGGAAGACTAAAAAAAATCCCATCGGAAGTCTCCCTGACAAGCGTTCAAATTAAATTCTGAGACACAGGGTGGCCCCCCTGTAGAGTCCAAAGGGAGAGACCAGGGTTGAGATCTGGGATAGATGAAGTTCCTGCTGCTCTCTTCGCTTCTCATGCGGCCTGACACAGGGGAGGCGCTCAAGATGGGAAGCTGGGACGCTTGCAGTAACACAAAGGATCGTAGTTAGCATTGTTAACAAGAATCCTGCTAACGATTGATCAAATGGAACAGAAAAGTCTGGGAAGGCAGAGAAATGGGAGCTAAAAGCTGGACCAGGGGACAAGAAAACAGGCAGTAGTGCCAACCTCCATAGAGCTATAAATGCATCAATATATGACTCTAAATAGTTAAACAAGTGCTTAAATGTAGTTCGAGCTTGTCAGATTCAAAAACTGATCACCGGTCTGTGGCTGTTTTCCTTATAACGAAATGGCTCTTTTCCTTATAATGAACACTCCCTCCTTTAGGCCCACTTCCACTCCGTTTTTTTTAGCTTTCCTAGATTTATCTGAACTCTGGTAAGAATGAGGACATTTTTTATTTTAGCTGAACCTGTTTGCCTGTTTAGATGGATTCCTTTGTGCCCTGATGCCTGAAGTTTAAGCTCTTCCTTCTTTTTTTTCTTAATTTTTATTTTTTTTTTGCATTTTAGGTTTTGGGGTACATGTGAAGAACATGCAATATTGTTGCATAGGTACACACGTGGCAGTGTGATTTGTTGCCTTCCTCCCCTTCACCTATAACTGGCATTACAATGCATAGGAGAAAGCTGCTGCCGCCCTCCCTGTAAGCAATGGGCTCGTCTTCCCAAAGTGTGTGCAATTCTGTTTTCAGGAGACTTGATTCCTGTAGGGAGTATACTCGGGATTCACAGTTCCTGACTCACATGGTACTCATCTGGGGAGTGAGAGTCAGGCCTCTGATGCTACCACAAAACCTCCATTACCTGATACTATATGGAACAAAGGTGTATGATCAGTAATAACGCAGAGTACACGAGTCCCCAGATTTCCACGTCTCAGTCCTGTAGCACAAATAGTAAAGGGAAAACGTAGCTCGTTACTTGTGGAAATCCTTCAGACGCCTGTTAGAGACGATCCTGCCCTCTAGTCGAAGTCTCCTGAATGCAATCTAAACTTTCCTTAATGGCTAAGGATCATGCACGGCTATTCTTTTTACTCTGCTCTATTACGCTGATGCCCTTTGTGACTACTCCCTTCTGTAGGGTTATTTGCTCCTAAATGAAATGGCCGCCGCATCATTTCATGCCTTTGAAGCTTCTATGCTTTCTCTTGCTCGCGCTGTGCTCTTCTCCCTGACTGTCAGCACTCTGGTATCACTTTGTACTCCCTTTGTTGTGCTTGCGTCGGACAGTGAGCGAGCCCTCGGAACACAACTCTGCAGCAGGACTTGGCTCACTGGACTCTCATTATCTGGCCACATCTGTAGCAGATACCAAATACTGGCTTTCTCAACACCCACTTCAACCTCTTTCCAGTGCGCCGTCTTTTCCACAAGGCTAGACAGCTGGAAACAATACACTGACTCCCTTGCGGCGAGACCTACGTTCCACGGAGCAAACGCACCCACAGGATTGTAGAGGGCGGATGTTGTTACAGGAGGTGGTGACGATGCTCGGTGCATAGTGGTGGAGGTGTTTGTTTATCTGGACAGCTGTGGCGTAGGCTCTGCTGTCTAGTTCTTGGAATGTTGAGTCCCAAGGAGTGAGACAAAGGGGACTCCATTAAAAGAGCCCTATGCCATGCAGGGTACTTCTCTGGTTCTGTGGCAGCCAAGCTTCAGTCCCTGGCATTCCTGAAAGGTTTGCAGGCCATCTAATATCCTGTATTAAATCCTTTTCTGTTTAAACTAGCCAGAATAGACTGTTGTCTGAAACTAAGAACCTTGACTGAGCCAACATCTGTCTGCCCCAACACTGTAAGCTCCTTAAAGAGAAGAAATTTTTTATGTGTCTTTATCTCCCCGATCCCCCAAACATACTTTGTGCCTTGAAGACCTGTACTGGCTGGATGACTGAATAAGACAGGGTGGAGAAACAAGCTCCCCCAGAGGCCCCACCCACCACAGACTGCCCTGATGTACTGCTGCAGTTCTGCTGATGCCTGGGAAATCAGACCACCTGGCTTATTGAACTCTGGTATAAAGTGAGCACAGGGCCTGGCGTGGTGGCTCACATCTGTAATCCCAGCACTTTGGGAGGTTGAGGCAGGCGGATCACCTGAGGTCAGGAGTTCAAGACATGGCAAAACCCCGTCTCTACTAAAAGTACAAATATTAGCTGGGCATGGTGGCGCGTGCCTGTAGTCCCAGCTGCTCGGGAGGCTGAGGAAGTAGAGTCACTTGAACCCAGGAGCTGAGATTGTGCCATTGCACTCCAGTCTGGACGACAGAGCAAGACTCCGTCTCAAAACATAAAAATAAAAAATAAAAAAATAAAGCAAGCATAAACAAATCGGTTGTGAGTGTGGGTTGAGAGGATTTCGTATCAGAAAAATCTGAAGACTGTAGTACATGGCCAAATTGAAATGTGTTTTGTCGGCTCAGAGGCTTTTTTTTGTTTCCTGCTTGGCTGGCTCTCTGCTGCATTCCAAATAGCTGAGGGACTTCCAGATAATCAAAGTTCTCTAACCATACGCACTGTTAGTAACTCCTTTCAGCCCCCTTCCTGTCCAGATGTACAAAGAGAATAGCAAAGGGAAAAAAGCCCAACACTTCCTCACTACAGCCACCAAACCACTAAATCTCAGCAGTTCTGAATCATCAAACCTTGCATTTCTCATTAACTGCCCCTCATATGCAGCATTTTCAATTAAGCTGGGAGCACTGCTGTACTAATTACGTTATGATATTAGTCCCTGCAGATTAATATACACTCACAGTTTGGGGCTGCTGTCTGAATTGTATTTCTCTATTTACCTGTAAGGAAGCCCTTCCTTGACTTGTCTAGCTGTCCTACACTTGGAGACCCAGGGGGATTGGACCTGTGAGGGTTAATTTCATGTGTCCACTTGATGGGGCTAAGGAATGCCCAGATATCTGGTAAAACATTATTTCTGGTTGTGTCTGTGAGGGTGTTTCTGGAAGAGATTGGCATTTGAATGCGTGGATGGAGAAAAGACCGCCCTCACCCATGTGTGTGGGCAGCACTCTGATCCCTTGAGGACTTGAATAGAACAAGAAGGTAGAGGGAGGGTGAATCTGCTCTGTGTTTGAGCTGGGAGATGCATCCCCTCCTGCCCTTGGACATGAGAACTCCTGATCCTCAGGCCTTCAGACTCAAACTGGGACTTATTCCACTGGCTCCCCTGGCTCTTGGGCCTTAGGGTTTGGACAAGTACTACTGGCTTTCCTGGACCTCCTGGAAGGTGGCAGATCATGGGTCCTCCAAGCCCCCATAATTGCCAAATCTTCATAGTAAATCAATCTCTCTCTGTGTGTCTCTGTCTGTCTCTCTCTATACACACACGTGCGCGCACACACACACACACACACATATATATGTATCCATTATCTATCTCTCCTACTGGTTCTGTTTTTCTGGAGAACCTAGACTAATACAGGACTCAAGAATTAGATGGAGGCCGAGCACAGTGGCTCACACCTATAATCCCAAACTTTGTGAGGCTGAGGTGGGCAGATCACCATAGGTCAGGAGTTCAAGACCAGCCTGGCTATTGTGGTGAAACTCCATTTTCCCCCAAAATACAAAAATTAGGTGTTGTGGCACACGACTGTAATTCCAGCTATTCAGAAGGCTGAGACATGAGAACTGCTTGAACCTGGGAGGCAGAGATTGCAGTAAGCCAAGATCGTGCCACTGCACTCCAGTCTGGGTGACACAGCAAGACTCTGTCTCAAAAAAACAAACAAACCAAAAGAATTAGGTGCTTTGAGTTGAGCTCTGTCTGCAGAGACAGCTCTGGTTGCAGAAGGACCTGATTCCATCAAGCCACAGGTGAAACATCACAGGGCCCTCTAGGTGAGGCCGCATTTTACGTTTCCTCTGTGTCTCCACATAGCCTTGTGCTCACAGAATATGCTCAGTTAACACTTTCTCATCAAACCAGTCTTGAAAAGTCCTACTGAAGAAACACGACAGGAAGCAATATGCTTTTTATCAAAAATATGTCTCTCATCCATGAAAAATACAACCAGAAGGAAAAGGAAGTCATATTTGCTGCTGCATATTCTGAGTCAGACACTTCCAAAATACCTTGGCTCATTTAATCCTCCCAATATCTTGTGAGGCAGATGTTACCCTCATTTTATAGGTGAGATGAACTGAGGTTCGGGAGGGCTAATTGCAGAGTGTGGGACCAACTTAGGAGATGGCAGAGACCCGGATGCATGAACTTGAGGGCCCATGCTCTGTCCAGTGCACCATCATTCATTAACTCTGCCTTGATAGGGATGGTGCATCACAGAGAAATGTAAGACATGTATCCCTGTGTTCAAGAAGCACAAAAGAAACTAACAGTTATTTGCTACTAATAATCGCTAATCGCTGCCATTCATTCAGCAGCTAGTACTCCTGGGGCACTCTGCTGAGTGTTCCACATTTCCACATTCTCATCCTAGCCCTGTGGGTAAGCATCATTACCCCATCCCAGGAATGAGAAAACAGGCTGGGTGCTCAGGTATGAAGATGGGAAGGACCACACGCAGAGCTAAGGGACCATACGACTCTGGGTAAGTCACTTCAGAACTCTCCAGCCTGCTTCGTCCTTTGAAAGGTAAAGACAACTGATTGTTGCAGTGATCAAATGAGCAGACATATGTGACATTATACGGCCAATTATCAAAGCCTTTCCAAATGCAAGGCACTCATCACAGACAACTATGGTGGTAAAGTGCTCCACAGCCAGGCTGCCTGAGTTCCGATCCTGGCTTTGCTATTTAATAGCTAGCTGTGTGACCCTGGATGAGGCACTCTCTGTGACTGGCTTTAGCTTGGTTTCCTCATCCCTCAGGAGGGTGATAACTGCACCTACCTCATAAGGTCATTATGAGGATTGAATGACTATTGTGCATAGAGTTTAGTGCTCCTATGCCTAGTCAAGAAGCAACAATGGGACTTGTGGATCCTTGGCACTTTCATGACACAGACTCTACCCTAACATTGATTGGGCAACTTACAAGTCCATCTTTTGATTTTTAACGGGTCTGGACAAGAATGTTGAAAGACTACTGGTAACCACTGCCAATAAATCAAATCCATCAAAGGCCACCTCCTCCAGAAAGCCCACCAGGATTACACTGTCTCATTGTGACTACTTCCTTGGCTGAATTTCTATGGAATTTGAAATTCAGAGAGATTAAGTCAGTCATGCAAGGTCATACAACTAGTAAATGGTAAACTGGTTTACTAGTAAACGGTAAACCAGGATTTCAGTTCCAGCCATCTGACCCCAATCTTGTCTGCTATGCAAGCATGGGAATCTTATGTTTCTTGCTACCTGGAAAGTTTCAGCATTAAATCATCAAAACCTGGGGTCTTTTAAAAATAAATGATACCATTAAAACCTTTCTCAATGTGCCCTTTGCATGGAATCTTTTTTCTTTCAAGTTTTTCTACTTTTTGGGGAATCAGTTGGAGTAATTTACATTTTCCTGGAAAATCACCTGTCTTGTGGAGATTTTCAAATGTGTTAGAGTAGCACAGCTCCTTGTATTGGTACAACTTTAAATCACATCAGTTGCTTTATTTCTTTTTTTCATATATTATTTCTCTTCATTTTAATATTAGAAGTCTTCCAACGCTGTATTTATTTTGCAGCATACAGAGCAATAAGCACACACAAGAAGTGATTTTAAAATGCTGGCCACAGTGATGCTGGCTGGCTTGAAAAGAAGGCAGCATGTAGCTTTGATAAAGCACTCTTTTTTTTTTCCAAGGAAAAATACCACGATGAGTTTGTTTGGATATGAAAGAGAAGGCCTCCTGGGTTTAGACAAAGAAGAGTTATATTGTTCTATCTAAGAAAGCAATGAATTAATCTGACAGTCGACTGCTGGAAGAGGGGTTTTGTATGTGGGGGTGGAAACTAAAAGGAGGAACACGGGAAAGGAGGGCCCAGCAGCAAGGTGGCAAGCAGGGACGGGCTGGCAGTGAGACGTGGAGAGAGTAGGAGGGCCTCAGCATCCTGCAGCCTGCATGTTGGGGCCTGCACGGCTGGCTTTTAACATATAGAGAATCGGTCACTCCAAAGCTGGAGGGGACTCCACTGAGACCACCAGGCTCACTCCTGAAATCACAGGAGTTGCACATGCCAGCAGAAGAGGAATGTTTAATTAAGTTTGTCACACTCTAAAGTGAGCCTTGATAATACTTAAATCACAGAGTCATCATGAGAATTACACGAGCTAATGCACTTCAGAGACTTAGCATGGTGCCCACTCATTGTAGCCTGTCACTATATGCTGCATGCACTTGTGCAGAGGGACGGAATCACTGATGACATGTGCACATGTGAGTAAGTGTGTGTGTGTAAGCATGTGCGTGGTGGGGTGGAGGCTGGTAGGGTTAAGGAAGGAGTGCTCAGCCACCAGCCTTAAGAATCCCCACAGGCCCAGATATTCTAAAATCAACCCCCACTTATCCCTGAGCTGGCAAAAAAAAAACAGCAAGGGGGTAGCAGGACCCTGGGGTCTCATATGGAAGGTGGCAGGTGGAATCTGGAACTGAGAAGTCACTCCAGCTAGCTCCTCTGTGACCTGGGATTGTGCAGAGCCTCTTTGGCAGCCCAGCTATAAGGCAACCAGCCCGAATTTCATTTCTGATCCATGCATTTGGGCCCCATCTCAATTAAGATCAGTTAGAAGTCAATTTCACAGTGGCTGGTTTTTTAAGATCCCTAAAACATGATAAGCTGGAAACAGGCAATCGCTTCTTTTAGGAGCAGAGGCCTTCCTCGACAGGGGCTCAGATGCTTTATTTATTTATTTTGATTTGATTTTAATTTGGTAAATAATGTTTATCTAATGTTTTCTCTGATTTCAAAAGCAATGCATGTTTAGGAGGGAAAAACAGCTGTCATATCCCTCACCAGGCCTCAGATTAATGGTGATGGTTTTTTCCTTCATTGCCTGTGAGGCTTAAATAAATACCCAATGCTAATGACCAAGAGTTTCCAAATATAGAAAAAACAAAAACAACAACAACAAAAAAATAAAAAAATTAAAAAACCCAGAAAGGTGGAAATAAAAGAAGAAAAATCATCCCCAATCCCACCAGTCAGAGACAACTACTGTTAACAGTTTGTGTGTGTGCGTGTGTGTGTGTGTGTGTGTGTGTGTGTGTGTGTGTGTTTCCTTCCTGTTATTTTTCTGTAATTGTTTTACATGGCTGAGATCAGACTGTGTGTGATTTTACATCTTGCAAAAGGCACCATAAGCATACCATAAGCATTTCCCCATGTCATTAAAAGCTCTGTAAACATCATTTTTAACGGCTACAAAATATTCCATTCTATGAATGAACCATAATTTACCCAACCAATTCCCTAAAGGGGAACATTTATTGGTTTCCAATATTTCACTCACATAAATAAAGCTGCAGTCAACACCGTGTGGATTCATTTTTGTCTGCATTTCATATTATTTTCTTAGGACAGATTCCCAGAAGCAGAATTACTGGGTCGAGGCCTGCAGACTTTTCCGAGGCTCTCGAGTCTTATGGCGAAACTGTAGTTCCCAAATCTGCCCCTTCCACAGTGTGTGAGGGGCCCCTGCATACAGACCTTGACTTGATGCATTTTTTTTTTAGAAAAAGAGAGAAAAGGAGAAAGAAAGAAAGAAAAAGAATGAAAGAGAGAAAGAAAGAGGAAGAGAAAGAGAGAGAATGGGATTCTTGTTTTATTGCCCAGGGTAGAATGCAGTCTAAAAATGGGTATTAAAAACCTCTTTTATGCCAATAATTGTGCTTAACAATGGAGACAGGAAGGGATAGGGGATGAAAATAACAAATAAGCAGCCAACCAATATTTCATTTAAACCTGTGAAATGCTGTGTAATTGCTGAGGAGTGATTTACTTCCAATTATGTGGTCACTTTTAAAATAGGTATAATGTGATACTGAGAAAAATGTATGTTTTTTGGATTTGGGGAGGAGAGTTCTGTAAATATTTGTTAAGTCTAGTTGTGCCAGGTCTGAGTTCAAGTCCTGCATATCTTTGTTAATTTTCTATCTCGTTGATCTGTCTAATATTGACAGTGTAATGTTAAAGTCTCCCACTATTATTGTGTGGGAGTCTAAGTCTCTTTGTAAGTCATTAAGAACTTGCCCTATGTGTCTGGGTGCTCCTGTAATGGGTGCGTATATATTTAGGATCGTTAGCTCTT
>CAUYQU010067114.1:0-12537 GCA_963574635.1 Cheracebus regulus | reverse complement strand
CATCAAAAACGATGAGTTTGTGTCCTTTGTAGGGACATGGATGAACCTGGAAACCATCATTCTCAGCAAACTGACACAAGAACACAAAATCAAACACCGCATGTTCTCACTCATAGGTGGGTGTTGAACAATGAGAACACGTGGACACAGGGAGGGGAGCACTATACGCTGGGGTATGTTGGGGGAAAATAGGGGAGGGACAGTGGGGGGTGGGGAGTTGGGGGAGATAGCATGGGGAGAAATGCCAGATATAGGTGAAGGGGAGGAAGGCAACAAATTACACTGCCACGTGTGTACCTATGCAACAATATTGTATGTTCTTCCCATGTACCCCAAAACCTAAAATGCAATAAAAAATAAAATTAAAAAAAAAATTGGCAAAACATTTCTCAAAAGATAGCATACCATCTCGACAAAATGAAAAATAAACATTTCTCAAAAGAAGAAATACAAATGGCAAACAGGCATATGAAAAGTTGCTCAGCATTATCAATCATCAGAGAAATTCAAATCAAAATAACAATTAGATACCTCACTCCAGTTAAAATGGTTTTTATCCAAAAGCCAGGCAATAACAAATGCTGATGAGGATTTGGAGAAAAGGAAATCTTTACACACTTTTGGTGGGCATATAAATTAATAAAATCACTATGGAGAACACTTTGGAGGTTTCTCAAAAAACTGTAACTAGACCAACCATGCAGTCCAGGAATCCCACTATTGGGTATATACCAAAAAGAAAATAAATCAACATATCAAAGGGATATCTGCATTACCATGTTTCTTGCAGCACTGTTCACAATAGCCAAGATCTGGAAGCAAACAAAGTTTCCATCAACAGATGAAATGAATTTGTAAAATGTGTTACATATACACAATGGAGTACTATTCAGTCACTGCAAATAATGAGATTTTGTCATTTTTAATAACAAGACAAGAAGTGAAGCCCATTATATTTAATGAAATAAGCCAGGCACAGAGAGACACTTCTCATGCTCTCACCTATTTGTGCGAGCTAAAAGTTAAAACAATTGAACATATGGAGACAGAGAATGGAACAATGGTTCCCAGAGGCTAGGAATCATAGTGGGGGTGTGTGAGGGAGTAGTGAGGCTTCTTAACGAATACAAAAAATACCTCAAAAGAATGAATAAGATCTAGTATTTATTAGCAGAACAGGATGGCTATAGTAAAAATAATTTAATTGTACATTTAAAAATAACTAAAAGAGTATAATTGAATTGTGTGTAGCATAAAAAATAAATGCTCAAAGGTATGGTTGTCCTATTTATCCAAATGTGATTATCATGCATTGCATGCTTGTATCAAAGTATCTTATGTACATCCTAAATATATACACCTACTAAGTACCCACAGCAATTAAAAATATAAGATCTAACTATATGTTGCCTACAGGAGATGCATTTGTGCTTTAAGGACACATATAGGCTGAATGTGAAAAAATAAAAGAAGAAATTCCATGCAAATCATAATGAAAAGATAGTAAAGGTGGCTATATTTATGACTAATAAAATAGGCTTCAAGTAATAAACTGTTGCAAGATAAATATGTGTGTGTGTGTGTGTGTGTGTGTCTGTGTGTGCTCTTAAAGAACTGACACCTTTATCATTAAATACTGACATTCCATATTACTATATATATATATATATATATATATATATATATGCACCCAACTTTGGAGCATGTAAATACATAAAACAAATATTAATGGCCATAAAGTGAGAACTAGGTAACAATAAAATATAAAATAATAGCAGGTGACTTAACCCACTTTCTTCAATGGATATTTCAACCAGAAAGAAAATTGATAAGGAAATACTGAACTTGACCTGCACTTTGGACAAAATGTATATACAGAAATGTATATACAGAAAATTGATAAGGAAATGCTGGACTTAACCTGCACTTTTGACAAAAGTACATATACAGAAATTTTCACCAACAACAGAAGAACATACATTTTCTCCAGTTCACATAGTACATTCTCCATGGTATACAATATGCTAGACCATGGAACAACTCTTAATGAATTTAAAACGATTCAAACCATATCTAGTGTCATTTCGGAAGACAATGATATCAAATGATAATAACATAAGGAATTTTGGAAAATTCACAGTTATGTGGAGATTAAACAACATGTTTATGAATAACCAATGGGTCAAAGAAGACCTCTAAGGAAAATTAAAAGCTTATTTTGAGACAAGTAACAATGAAAACACAATATACCTAAATCTATGGAATGTAGCAGAAGCAGTTAAATAAAGGGGGTGTTTATACAATAAATGCCTACATTTAAAAAGAAGAAAAATCCTTAATAAGTGATCTAACGTCACACCTCAATAAACTATAAATCAAAAAATAAACTCAAAATTAACAAAAGTCATAAAATAATAAAGATCAGAAATAAACCAAATAGAGAACAAGAAAACCACAGAAAGTATCAACAAAAATGAGTGTTTTTTTTTAAGGCAAAAAGAGCATAAGGTCCAAGATGACCAATTAGAAGCAGCTGTGGTCTGCAGCAGTCACAAAGAGGAATAGTTTCCACCTAGAATGAAGATTTCAGAGGAAGGAGCAGGCTGCCATCTGTCCTGTTTCACAGCAAGCACTGGTGATACCTCCAGGTAAAGAAAAACGTGAGGCAACTAGGGCCTGGAACAATTCCCCAGCAAATCACAGCAGCTGTACATAAGAGTGGTCTGACTGTTAAAAGAAAAACAAATAAACAAAAATAACATTAAAAAAACACACAAAACCCATTCACAGGTCAGCAACTTCAAAAATTGAAAGTAGATAATAAGATCACGAAGATGAGAAAGAATCAACACAAAAACATTGCAAACTCAAAAAGCCAGATTGACCATTTTTCCCCAAATGATTGCAGCACCTCTCCAGGAAGGGCACAGAACTGGACTGAGGCTGCAATAGATAAACTGACAGAAGCAGGTTTCAGAAGGTGAGTAATAACATAATTTACTGAACTAAAGGAGTATATTGTAATCCAATGAAAAGAAGCAAATAATTATGATAAAACATGACAGGAGTTATTAACAAGAATAACCAGTTTAGAGAGGAACATAAACGACCTGATGAAGGTGAAAAACACAACACACAAATGTCACAATGCAACCACAAGTATCAATAGCCAAATAGAAGACGCAGATGAAAGAATCTCAGAGCTTGAAGACTATCTTGCTGAAATAAGACAGGCAGGTAAGATTAGAGGAAAAAGAATGAAAAGGAACCCAAAAAACCTCTGAGAATGAAGGGATTACATAAAAAGACTGAAGCTATGACTGACTGTTGTACCTGAAAGAGACAAGGAGGATGAAACCAAGTTGGAGAAGGTACTTCAGGATATCATCCAAAAGAACTTCCTCAACCTAGGAAGACAGGCCAGCATTCAAATTCAGAAAACCCAGAGAAACCCAGTAAGATACTTCATGAGAAGTTCAACCCCAAGATACATAATCATCACATTCCCCAAGATCAAAATGAAGGTAAAATTGTTAACTGCAGCAATAGACAAAAGCCAGGTCACCTACAAAGGGAAGCCCATCAGACTAACAGTGGGCACCTCAAGGGAAACCTACAAGCCAGAAGAGATTGGGGGCCAATATTCAACATTCTTAAAGAAAAGAATTCCCAACCCAGAGTTTTATATCCAGCCAAATGAATCTTCATAAGTGAAGGATAAGTAAAATCCTTTTCAGACAAGCAAATGTTGAGGGAAATTCAACACCAAACCTACTTTGCAAGAGCTCCTGAAAGAAGCATGAAATATGGGGTGGGGTGGGGGAAGTTACCAGCCACTACAAAAACAAAATAAATTACAAAGTCCAATAACACTATCATGCAACTACATTAAGAAGTTTGCAAAATAATCAGTTAGCATTATGATGACAGATCAAATTCACACATAACATCACTAACTTTAAATATAAATGGGCTAAATGCCTCAATCAAAAGACACAGAGTGACAAGCTGGATAAAGTGTCAATGCCCATTAGTGTGCTGTATTCAAGAGATCCATCTCACCTGCAAAAACACACATAGGCTCAAAATAAAGGGATAAAGGAAAATTTACCAAGCAAATGGAAAGCAGAAAAAAAAGCAGTGGTTGCAATAATAGTTTCTGACAAAACAGGTTTTCAATGAACAAAAATTAAAAAAGACAAAGAAGGGCATTCCATAATGATAAACTGTTCAATTCAACAAGAAGATCTAACTATCCTAAATACATATGCACTCAACACAGGAGAACCTCGATTCATAAAGCAAATTCTTAGAGACTTTCAAAGAGACCCAAACTCCAACAAGATAATAGTGGGAGATTTCAACAACCCACTGACAATAGTGGACAGAACATCAAGACATAAAATTTACAAAGATATTTAGGACCTAAACTCAGCAATGAATCAACCGATTTTTTCTTTCTTCCTTTTTTTTTTTTTTTTTTTGAGATTGAGTCTCATTCTGTAACCCTGGCTGGAGTGCAATGGCACGACCTCATCTCAATGTAAACTCTGCCTCCCAGGTTCAAGCAATTCTCCCACCTTAGCCTCCCAAGTAGCTGGGATTACAGGCACTAACCACCATGCCCAGCTAATTTTTGTATTTTTAGTAGAGACAGGGTTTCACCATGTTGGCCAGGATGGTCTCAATCTCTTGACTTCATGATCCACCTGCCTTGGCCTCCGAAAGTGCTGAGATTGCAGGCATGAGCCACCATGCCCAGCCTCAAATGAACTTTTGGCAGATATCTACAGAACTCTCCACACAAAAACCACAGAATATGCATTCTTTTCAGTGCCACGTGACACGTTCTCTAAAATTGATCACATAATTGGATGTAAAACACACCTCAGCAAATGCAAAAGAAAAAAAATTATAATGGTCTCTCAGACCACAACAGAATCACATTAGAACTCAAAATCAAGAAACTCACTCAAAACCACATAGCTACATAAAAATGGAATAACCTGCTCTTAAGTGACTCCTAAGTAAATGATGAAATTAAGGCAGAAGTCAAGACATTATTTGAAACTAATGAGAACAAAGTGACAGTGTACCAGAATCTCTAGGATGCAGCTAAAGCAGTGTTAAGAGGGAAATTTATGACACTAAATGCCCACATCAAAAAGCTAGAAAGATCTCAAGTTGGCATTCTAACATTACAGCTAAAAGAACTAAAGAACCAGGAGCAAGAGAACACCAAAGCTGTCAGAAGACAAGAAATAACCAAGATCAGAGTGGAACTGAAGGAGACAGAGACACACACACAAAAAAACCCTTCAAAAAAATCTACAAATCCAGAAGCCACTTTTTGAAAAAAAAAAAAAAAAGAAAACAGATAGATCACTAGCTAGACTAATAAAGAAGAAAAGAAAGAAGAATCAAATAGACACAATAAAAATAATAAAGGGCATATCACCACTGATTCCACAGAAATATAAAAATACATCAGAGAGAACACTATAAACATTTCTATAAAAATAAACTAGAAAATGTAGAAGAAATGAATACAATATGGGACACACAAACCTTCCCAATACTAAACCAGGAAGAAGTTGAATCCCTGAATAGAACAATAATGAGTTCTGAAATTGAGGCAGTAGTAAATATCCTACCAACCAAAGAAGCTCAGAACCAGACAAATTTACAGCTGAAGCACAAAGAGGAGCTAGTATCACTTCTTCTGAAATGATTCCAAACGACTGAAATGGAGGGACTCCCTAACTCATTTTATGAGTCCAGCATCATCCTCATATCAAAACCTGGCAGAGATACAACAACAAAAAACTTCAGGCCAATATCTCTGATGAACACCTATGCAAAAATATTCAGTAGAGTACTGGGAAACTAAATCCAGCAGCACATCAAAAAGCTTATCCACCATGACCAAATTGGCTTCATCCCTGGGATGCAAGGCTGGTTCAACATACATGAAACAATAAACACAATTCATTACATAAACTGAACTAAAGACAAAAACCCACATGATTATCTCAATAGACACAGAAAAGGCCTTGGATAAAGTTGAACATCCCTTTATGTTAAAAACTTTCAAACTATGTATTGAAAGAGCATATCTCAAAATAATAAAAGCCATTTATGACAAACACATAGCCAATATCATACTGAATCTTCAAAACCTGGAAGTTTTCCCCTTGAAAACTGGCACAAGACAAAAATGCCCTCACTCATCACCCCAATTCAACATAGTATTGGAAGTTCTGGCCAGGGAAATCAGGCAAGAGAAAGAAATAAAGGATATTCGAATAGGAAGAGAAGAAGTCAAGTTGTCTTTGTTTGCAGATGACATGATCCTATATCTAGAAAGCCAATTTTCTCAGCCCAAAATCTTAAGCTGATAAGCAATTTCAGGAAAATCTCAGGATACAAAATCAATATGCAAAAATCAGAAGCATTTCTCTAGACCAATAACAGACAAGCAGAGAGCCAAATTGTGAGTGAACTCCTATTCACAATTGCTACAAAAAGAATAAAATAATAAGATACCTAGGAATACAGTTAACAAGGGAAGTGAAGGACCTCTTACAGGAGAACTACAAACCATTGCTCAAGGAAATCAGAGAGGATACAAACAAATGGAAAAAACATTCCATGCTCATGGATAAAAAGAATTAATGTCATGAAAATGGCCATAATGCCCAAAGTAATTTATAGATTCCTATTCCCATAGAACTACCTTTGACATTCTTCACATAATTAATAAACTTGTTTTAAAATTTATGTGATACCAAAAAGAGCTTGTATAGCCAAGACAATCCTAAGCAAAAAGAACAAAGCTGGAGGCATGACACTACTCGACTTCAAACTATACCACAAGGCTACAGTAACCAAAACAGCATGGTTCTGGTACAAAAACAGACACAAAGACCAATGGACCAGCATAGAGAACTCAGAAATAAGACCACATATCTACAACCATCTGGTCTTTGCCAAACCTGACAAAAACAAGCAATGAGGAGAAGATTCTCTATTTAATAAATGGTGCTGGAAGATCTGGCTAGCCATATGCAGAAAATGGAAACTGGACCCCTTCCTTACACGTCATACAAAAATTAACTCAACATACATTAAAGACTCAAAAACTCAAAACTATAGAAACCGTAGAAGAAAATCTAGGCAATATCATTCAGGGCATATGTTTGGGCAAAGATTTCATGACAAAAATATTAAAAGCAATAGCAACAAAAGCAAAAATTTACAAATGGGATCTAATTAATCTAAAGAGCTCTGCATAGCAAAATAAACTATCTTTAGAGTGAAATATTTACAAAATGGGAGACAATTTTTGCAATCTATCCATCTGACAAAGGTCTAATATTCAGAATCTACAAGGATCTTAAACAAATTTACAACAAACAACCCCAATAAATAGTGGGCAAAGGAGATGAACAGATACTTGTCAAAAGAAGACATGTATACCTCCAACAAACATATGAAAAAAAGCTCAACATAACTGATCATTAGAGAAATGCAAATCAAAACCAGAATAAGACAACCATCTCACACCAGCCAGAATGGCTATTATCAAAAAGTCAAGAAACAAGAGATGCTGGTTGGGCGTTGGAAAGATAAGAACATTTCTACACTGTTTGCGGGAATGTAAATTAGTTCAACCATTGTGAAAGACAGTGTGGCAATTCTTCAAAGACCTAGAACCAGAAATACCATTTGACCCAGTAATCCCATTACTGGGTATATACCAAAGTAATATAAATTATTCTATTATAAAGATACATGCATTAGTATATTCATTGCAGCACTATCCATAACAGTAAGACATGGAATCAACCCAAATGACCATCAATGATAGACTGGATGCAGAAAATGTGGTACATTTTTTATCATGGAATACTATACAGCCACAAAAAGGAATGCATTCATGTCCTTTGCTGGGATGTAGATGAGACTGGATGGCATTATCCTTAACAAACTAATGCAGAAACTGAAAAATCTCACATTTCTCACTTGTAAGTCAGAGTTGAACTATGATAACTTATGAACACATGACGGGGGAACGACCCACACTGGTGTCTCTTAGGGGGATTGGGTGGAGGGAGAACATCATGAAGACGAGCTAACAGATGCTGGGCTTAATACCTAGGTTATGGGTTTATCTGTGCAGCAAACCACCGTGGCACATATTTCTTATATAACAACCCTGAACATCCTACGCATGTACCCTGAAATGTAAAATAAAAGTTGAAGGAATAAAACAAAAATAGATCTAAAATAAATAAATTAATTAACACAGTTGTTAAACAGATAGTGTAATAAAAATAGTTCGAAGACCCAAAAATTAAAATGCAAGTAAAAATTATAACAAATGTCTTAGAAATCAAAAGGATAATAAGGTACCAGAAATAATAATTTTATATCAATAAATTGAGTAACCTAGAGGAAATACATGACTTCCAGAAGAACAAAACCTACCAATATTGAGTCAGAAATCTAAAGCTTGATTAGATCAATAACAAATAAAGATATTGAGGAAGTAATAAAAAAAAATCTCCCAACAAAGAAAAGCTCAGGGTTATATGACTTCAGAGCTGAATTCTATCAAACATTCAAAGAAGAATTAATATCAATACTTCTTTAACTCTTCCAAAAAATAAAGCTACAGTGAATACTTAAAAATTTTATGAGTCCAGAATTACCTTGTTACCTATGGCAGAAAAAGACACCACAAGCCAATCTCTCTGATAAACATTGATGCAAAAATTCTCAATCAAATATTAGTAAACCAGAGCTAATAACATGTCAAAAAGATTGTACATCATGACCAAGTGGGATTTACCTTTGGCATACGGGTCTGATTCAATGTATGTAAATCAATCAATGTGATACACCACATTAAAATAATGAAAGATAAAAACCATCTCATTATCCCAATAAAAGCAAAAAAAGTAGTTGACAAATTCCTACATACTTTTTTGATAAAATCTCTTAAACTGTTCAGGTATAGAAGGAAGTTTCTCAACATAACAAAAGCCATTAATGAAAAACTCACATCTAACATTATAATCCATGGGGAAAAACTGAAATCTTTTCCACTAAGATCCAGTACAAAGCAAGGATGCCCACTTTCACCAGTTCTATTCAATGTAGTACTGGAAGAACTAGCAAGAACAATGAGACAAGAAAATAAATAAAAGGCATTTAAATCCAAAAGAAGTAAAATGATCTCTATTGCTGGTGACATGATCCTACATGTAAAATCTCCAAAGATTTTACTAAAAAAAAAAAGTTAAAACTAATAAATTTACTAAAGTTGCAGAATACATAATCAACATAAAAAATTCAGTATAAGTTTTATACTCAAATAACAATCTAACTGAAAAAGAAAACAATCTTATTAGACATAGGATGTCAAAAACACCTAGGAATAAATTTAACCAAGGAAGTGAAATAGCTGTATACTAAAAACTATAAAACACAGATGAAAGAAATTGAAGAAGATATAAATACATGGAAAGATATCCCATGCTCATGGATTGGAATAATGCATTTTTATACTACCCAAAGGAATATACAGATTCAATACAATTTGTATCAAAATCCAGTGGCATTCTTCAAGAAATTTTTTAAAAGCCTAAAATTTGTGTGGAACTATAAAAAAGTCAAATAACCAAAACAATTCTGTAAAAGAAAAGTAAAGTTGGAGGCATCAAACTTCTTGATTTAAAATTGTATTACAAAGCTATAATAACCAAAGCAGTATGGTACTGGCATTAAAACAAGTACATAGTGGAGATAATAGAGAAGACAAAAACAAATACAAACATTTGTGGTAATTTAATTTTTGATAAGAGCATATAAGGGGTTAATAACCAAAACAACACAGTAGTAGGAAAACAACCCAATTTAAACATGGCCAAAGGCATGTATTGGTATTTCTCTAAAGAATCACAAAATTGGCTAAAGGGTATATTAAAAAGTTACTAAATGTAATTTATCATCAGGGAAATAGAAATTAAAATCACTATGTAACCTTGGGCAAAATCACTGGGTAACCTTGGGCAAACCTCACACCTATTATCAGAAAATCAAAACGTAAATGTTGACGAGGATTTGGAGAAAAGATAACTCTTACATACTATTGGTAGGAATGTAGACTGATACAGCCTTTATGGAAAATAATAAGAAGATTTCTAAAGAAATCCTAAAAATAGAAGTACCTTATGACTCAGAAATTCTTTTTCTAGGCACATACCCAAAGGAAATGAAATCACTACCTTGAAAAGTTATCTGCACCTCCTTATTCATTGCAATATTATTCATGATAGCCAAAATAAGAAAGCAGTTAAGTGTTCATTGGTGGAAAAACGAATAAAGAAACAGTGTTTGGTACATACACACTATGGAATACTATTCATCCATAAACAACAACAACAACAACGAGATCTTACCATTTGCCAGAACATGGATGAATCCGAAGGACGTTATGCTAAGTGAAGTAATCCAGATGCAGAAAGAAAAAAAACTGCATAATCTCACTTATATGTGGAATCGTTAAAAATTCAAATATAGGAGCCTTCTGCCAAGACGGCCAAATAGGAACAGGTCTGGAGAACAATTCCCAGTGAGAACAATGCAGAAGGCAAGTGATCTCTGCATTTCCAACCAAGGTACCAGGTTAATCTCAATGGGACTGGTTGGAGAGTGGGAGTAGCCCAGGGAGGGCAAACCGAGGCAGGGTAGGGTGCTGCCTGACATTGGAAATGCAGCAGGCCAGAAGATACCCCAGTGCTACCCAATAGAGGCCATCAGGGACTTTCTGGCCCCTCCAGCACTCCAGTTCAGATACTGTGCTTCTCCCACAATCTTTACAGCCCACAGACCAGGAGATTCCCACTGGACTGACAAGCACCATGAGTTTCCAGCACAGAACTGGGCAGTCATTTCACAGCAGGCACCTTGGTTTTCCAGTACAAATCTGGGCGGCTGTTTTAGCTGGTGCTTGGAATGACAGGGAACCAAGTTGATCTGCCTTGGCAAGTCCCACCCACACAAAGACCAGCAAACTGAAACCCACTGGCTTGAGAGTTTCACAGCCAGCACAGCAGTTCAAGCTCGACCCAGGATGGTCAACCTCTGCGGGGAGAAGGGTATCCACCATTACCAAGGCAGTCTGCTATTACCATGGCAGTCCTCCATTCCTGAGGCAGTTTGCCATTACCGAGGCAGTTCTAACCTTACCTGTGTTAACAAAATCACAAGGAAGTATACCCACCAGCTGGGTGGAGCCCACAGCATCTCAAGACCTATGAAGGCAGACTGATTAGACTCTCCTTGCTTGGCAGGGCATCTCTGAAAAAAGGCAGCAGTCCATCAGGGACTTATAAATAAAGCCCCACCTTCCTGGGACAAAGCACATGGGAAAAGGGGCAGTTATGACTTCCACTGCAGCAGACCTAAATGACCCTATTCAGCAGCTCTGAAGAGAGCAGTGGCGCTCCCAGCACAGCACTTGAGCTCTGATAAGGGACAGACTGCCTCCTCAAGTGGCTCCCTGACCCCTGTATATCCAAAGACACACCTCATACAGGAGAGCTCTGGCTGACATCTGCTGGGTACCCTTCTGGGACAAAGCTACCAGAGGAAGGAACAGGTAGCAATCCCTGCTGTTCTTCAGTCCCCGTGGGTGATTCCCAGGCAAGCAGAGTCTGGAGTGGATAACCATCAGTCCTGTAGCAGAGGGGCCTGACTGTTAGAAGAAAAAATAAAAAAAAAAAAACAAAAGAAATAGCTTCAACATCAAGAGAAAGAACATCCACTCAGAGACTTCTTCCAAAATTCACCAACTTCAAAGATCAAAGGTAGATAAATCCACGAAGAGGGGAAGAAAACAGTGCAAAAAGGCTGAAATCAACAGAAGCCAGAATGCCTCTCCTCCTCAAAGGGATCACAACTTCTCACCAGTAAGATAACAAAACTGGATGGAGAATGAGTTTGATGAATTGACAGAAGGAGGCTTCAGAAAGTGGGTAATAACAAACTTCTTTGAGCTAAAGGAACATGTTCTAACACAATGGAAAGAAACTAAGAACCTTGAGAAAAGGTTAGATGAAATGCTAACTAGAATAACCAGCTTAGAGAAGAACATAAACGACTTGTTGGAGCTGAAAAACACAGATCAAGAACTTCACAAAGCATACACAAGTTTCAATAGCCAAATCGATCAAGCAGAAGAAAGAATATCAGAGACTGAAGATAAACACAATGAAAATGACAAGGCAAGTTTACAGAAAAATGATTAAAAAAAAAAAAAAAGGAAAAACGCCTCCAAGAAATATGGGATTATGTGAAAAGACCTAATCTACATTAGATGTGTTTACCTGAAAGTAATGGAGAGAATGAATCCAAGCTGGACAACATTCTTCAGGATATTATCCAGGAGAACTTCCCCAACCTAGCAAGGCAGATCAATATTCAAATGCAGGAAATACAGAGAACACCACAAAGAGCAACCACAAGGCA
>CAUYQU010067110.1:0-24626 GCA_963574635.1 Cheracebus regulus | reverse complement strand
CGCCCCTTCCCCACAGAGCTGGGCCTTCCCGGGTTCAGCTGTGCTTGTTCTCAGTCCTCAGTGCTTCCAATTGCTGTTTTCCTTGTGGGGATGGGACTGGCCGAGCCCGACTAAAAGGGCATCCAGTCCCGTACACTCCGCACCGAGAAGCGCCGTGCCGGCCAAAAGAGTCGCGCTGGCGACCCGTGTGGCTCCTTCGTCGGGAATCTCCCAGTTTGTGGGCATCAAAAATTCGTCTGCAATTGCGGCATCCACTCGCTCTCTGCCCTTTCACTGGAAGCTACAATCCTGAGCTGCTGCTACGCGGCCATCTTGGATCTCTCCCCGCCCGGTGATGAAGTTTTTCTGTTTCTTAGTTTTCCTTTGGCGGACGCCCCTTCCCCACAGAGCCGGACCTTCCCGGGTTCGCTGTGTTTGCTGTGAGACTCTCAGTCCTCAGCGCTTCCAATTGCTGTTTTCCTTGTGGGGATGGGACCAGCCAAGCCCGTCCGTCCCGTATACTCCGCACCGGGAAGCGCCACGCTGGGGCACCGGCAAAACAGCCGCGCTGGCCAAAAGAGTCGTGCTGGCGACCCATGTGGCTCCTCTGCCAGGAATCTCCCAGTCTGTGGGCAACAAAAATTCGTCGGAAAGTGCGGTGTCCACTCGTTCTCTGCGCTTTCACTGGGAGCTACATTCCTGAGCTGTTGCTAATCGGCCATCTTGGATCTCTCCAGGCCTTGGAATTTGAAGTTTATTTTGAGGACATTGGGAAGACATGAAAGGATTTTAAGGAGAAAAGTGATACATATTTCTAGAAAAATTATGCTGCAATTCTAAAAACTCGAGAGAGATAAGCTTTGAGGTGGGGAACTAGATAGGACCGTGTTGTATTAATAGTGAGTTATTTGAGGCTGGACTAAAATGGTAGTAGAGAGTGATAAAATGCATTTCAGAGGTATTGAGGAGTCTTGGTTGTGGGAGGAAAGAGATGAGGAATGATGGTCTTCTAGGCCTCTGTCTTCTCAGGTTACATTTCCATGTCTTTTAGTGATGATAGGTAACACAGGAAAAAGAAAGTTTATTTTAAATTAGTAGATCATTTTGGATATACAGTTTTCAGTAACTGGGTAATATTCAATTATAGCTGTGGTTGAAGCTCAGAAGAGAGTTCTAGTCTAGCAACCTGGACCTAAATAGTATAATTAAAAGCAAGTGAATTTGTTAAGTGCAAATGGATGGATAATTGTCTTTCTGAGTTCTGTCTGTGTCCCCCTTCTCTGATTATTATGTTTTATTTCTTGGGAACACTGTACTAAGCAGCACAGTTTCTACAACCATTTGGGGCTTTTCTACCTCCTTTAATACATTTTCTTCCAACAGGGACATACAGTTAAAATAGCTCAGCAACGCCCCCTGCTTTGTATTCCCCATTATGTAGGGATTATGTATTTGATAGGTTTTCCCAATGTTTTGCATACATTTACTTTTTTTCCAGAAGGAGAACTTATGGATTGTGATGGAAAATCAGAATCTAGTCCTGAGCGGGAAGCTGTGGATGATGAAACTAAGGGAGTAGAAGGAACAGATGGCGTCAAAAAGAGAAAAAGGAAACCATACAGACCAGGTATAGTCCTGAGGTAGACATTTTAATATCATCAACTCTTGGTTAATTTAAGAAAAAAAAATACTGAAGTCTTCAATTACAATGAAACATTCAGGATTAAGAACTGTCTAAACAAAAATGTGTCCATAGAAATTTAAGAAGTGAACTATTTGAATACAACTCTTCAGCTCATGAGTTCTTTATTTTGAATATGTGAATACTTCACAATGAATCATTATTGAATGCCTTATTCCAAATGTTAACCATTTTAATACTTTGCTACATTGGCTTTTGTTCATACTTGGAGTTTGAAGGCCATTTATATATTTCCTCTTGATGTGTACTTCTGTAATGCTTTTAATTTTCAGTATTCGCTTTCTAATGTCTTTTTGTTAAACTTACTTCAGTGTTTATGCAGGAGTGCTAGTAAGTATACAGTGTGAAGGGGAACAGGACAGAGTTATGCCTCCTAGAATTTATAGTCCAGTTGATACCATGACTGGCACTCTCATTTCTGTCTGCCTCAGGAGTGGAGAGAAAAGTTGTCTTGCTCATCAATTTTATTTACCTTATTGGAAAAAATTATTGAAATTGTTACAATGCAGAAGTTGTAGGCTTTCTTTTATTTATTTAATTTTTTTTCTGCTTTTCACAGGTGTTGAGTATGCTTTCTTTAGGCAGTTTATTAATGTCTGTTTACCAGTGAGGTTTTAAATTGGATTGGTACAATCTTTATGCTTCTGGTTGCTTATATTTTATTGGTAAGAGTGATCTAAATCCCTTTTGATATGTAAGGAGGAACTTTCTTACTTCATTTGTATTCTACGAGACCTTAAAAGATAGCCTGTCTTTTAATTGGGCTATATCTATAATAAGGACCTAAGAGTAGTTGCATCTGAGTATCTTATGAAAATGATTTCATTTTTTCCTAATCATGAGACTTATAAATACACGTTTTTAGACATTGCAGATTTCATCCAGGAACTTGTATTTACTGTTTTTTTTTCTTTTCCTCTGCCTCACATGGAAGTCAACCCTCTAACTGAGATGCACAATAGGTCTCAGAGTATATTGCTAGATAGCGATATCATTTTGCAAAGGCTTATAGTGTTGACTGTGTACCAGACCTTATTCCAAGCACTTCACTTATGTTATGTTTGTCCTCATAACATATCTATGAGAAGCTGCTTTGCATTACCCCCATTTTTAACCAGAGATAGAACTGAGGCATTGAGAAGTTAACTTACCCAATTTAATGAGTAAGTAGAATTACAAGTCAGAATTACATAGTCTGACTCCAGATTCTATGCTCTTAACCACAGGGCTCCGTGTGTTGCATGGATAAATGCCCTCGTACCGTGGAACACCAGACACCGTCCCCCTGAATTCATAGTAATCAAAGAATGTTTGTTTCATCTAGTTAGTTTGTATTGTCTATCTTCCAGCCAATGTACCAGTTAGCTAGTTAATATACAAATACAGTTATCCATCACGTTAATTCAGAGAAATACATCATTAAGCATTTTCATTTTTGTGTGAACATCATTGAGTGCACTTACACAAACCTAGATGGTATAGCTTAGTACACACTTAGGCCATATGGTACACTAAATTCATTAAAAAATAATAATAATAAAGTAATTGTGCTGCAGTGTTACTACCACGGTGATGTCTCTACGTGGTAGGAATTTTTCAGCTTCATTATAATCTTATGGGACCACTGTCTTACATGCAGCCCTTCGTTGACCAACATCATTATGCAGTACATGACTGTAATTTGATGTATGAGTTAATAATACATGTCAAATAGATAAACCAGCATAATTTACTGATATTTACACTGATACCATTTAGAAGAGGAAGTGCACACAGGTCTTTCTGTATTCTGTTTGATAAGTCATAACTGTGGTTTTGCCTTTTTTTTTCTTCTTAACTTCTATTTTACATAAAAAATCAGATGATTGATTTAGATTAGCATAGATTTAATTTTGGAAAATGAAATTTTCTATTCAAGATTAAGATTAAAATTACTATTCAAGATTAAGCCATTTCATCCTATGTACTGTGGAAATACAGGGCGAAATTATTTATCAGTTTACCCAATTTCTTTTTTGGATAGGTATTGGCGGATTTATGGTGCGGCAAAGAAGTCGAACTGGGCAAGGGAAAACCAAAAGATCTGTGATCAGAAAAGATTCCTCAGGCTCTATTTCTGAGCAGTTACCTTGTAGAGATGATGGTATAGTACTGACTTTATTTATTTATTTCCCAATATTTCTATTGGAAAGAACTATCCTAAATAATGCTAAAGTCACAGCCTTATTGCCTCTTATTGATGAAGGATTTGAGTGCATATAAAATTCACATCTGTAATACAGTAGTCAGGTCTGATAAGGAAATGATTTAAATCCAGCAGATTTTTTAACAAGTTCTTTTTTCCTATATAATATTATTAAATATATTTTCTATATTTAAATATAAATGTTTTAGGGACTGAATAACTTGGTTACATAAGGTACTTTGTGGTCATCTCCAAAGGCTTTCTTTGACTGCTTTAGTTTACTTATCATGTAATTAGAAACTTTTAAGTGACCATATACTGCTATATATATATATGTTCGTTTATTTATTTATCATGAGAGTCTCATTATGTCACCCATGCTGGTGTGTGCATAATCATGACTAACTGCAGCCTTGCACTCCTGAACTCAAGTGATTCTCCTGTCCTCAGCCTCTGATATAGCTGGAAGCCACAGGCACACACCACCATGCCTGGCTAATTTTTTGACTTTTTGCAAAGACAGGGTCTCACTTTGTTGCTCAAGCTGATCTAGAACTTCTGTGCTCAAGTGATCTTCCTGCCTCAGCCTCCAAAAGTGCTGGGATTACAAATGTGAGCCCAGATGGTATCTAAAAAAAAATTTTTTTTGAGACAGGCCCCCTCTGTTGTCTAGACTGGAGTGCTAGACTCAGCTGACTGCAACTTCCGCCTCCCGGGTTCAAGTGATTCTCGTGCGTCAGCCTCCAAAGTGGCTGGGATTACAGGCGTGTGCCACCACACCCTACTATTTTTTGCATTTTTAGTAGAGATGGAGTTTCACCCTGTTGGCCAGTCTAGTCTTGAACTCCTGACCTCAGGTCACCTGGCTACCTTGGCTTCCCAAAGTGCTGGGATTACAGGCATGTACACTCAGCCTGGTGTCTCAACTTTTAATGAAATTGTATAGTATTTTAGAAATTCATCTTAAAATGATTATTTTGTCATTTTCACTTAGAGCTTCAAAGAAAGCTAAATCATTGCTTAAGCTATATCTTCCTATCAGTTAAGAATGACTCCCTTTTCTAAGTTTGAGAAGTGGTTCTATTGAGGACTTTGTAATTGGTATGGTCATGATCTGTGTCATTATGTATTTTGAAGCACTTAAAATAGAATCTAAATAGACTTTAGATATTTTCAGCCTATGTTCTGAATAGTGTCTTTCCATTGCTGAGGAATAGAGTTTTGACCTAAGATAATTAATAAAAATGAGGATTGGGATTGGGCATGGTGGCTCACCCCTATAATCCCTGTACTTCGGGAGGCCAAGGCTGCAGGATTGCTTGAGGACAGGAGTTTGAGACCAGCCAATACAACATATTGAAACCCCATCTCTATAAAGAATAAAAAATAAAAAATTAGCCAGACGTCGTGGCTCATGCCTGCAGTCCCAGCTACTTAGGGCTGAGGTGGGAGGATCCCTTGAGCCCAGCAGGTTGATATTGCAATGTTCATGATCACACCAATCTCGGTGACAGAGCAAGACTCTCTCTTCATGGAGCATTGTTTTTTTGAGGCGGAGTTTTGCTCTGTTACCCAGACTGGAGTGCAGTGGCACAGTCTTCGCTCACTGCAACGTCTGCCTCCATGTACAAGTGATTCTCCTGCCTCAGCCTTCTGAATCGGTAGGATTACAGGTGCCCACCACCACACCAAGGTAATTTTTGTATTTGTAGTAGAGACTGGGTTTTACCATGTTGGCCAGGCTGGTCTTGAACTCCTGACCTCGGGTGATTCGCTCGCCTCAGCCTCCCAAAGTGCTGAGATTATGGGCATGAGCCACTGTGCCCAGCCACATCACTGAACATTTTAAAAAGGAAGCTCTGTAATGGTTTTCAGGAAATGTCTAATATGACATTTTCTGGGTTCAAGTGATTCTCCTGCCTCAGCCTCCCAAGTAAGTGGGATTACAGGTGCCCACCACCACACCCAGCTAATTTTTTGTATTTTTAGTAGAGATCGGGTTTCACCATGTTGGCCAGGCTGGTCTTGAATGCCTTGGCCTTCCAAAGTGCTGGGATTATAGGAGTGAGCCACTGTGTTTAGCCATACCCAGCTAATTTGTGTGTGTGTGTGTGTGTGTGTGTGTGTGTGTGTATTTTTTTTTTTTTTTTGTAGAGACGGGGTCTTGCCATGTTGCCCAGGCTGGTCTCAAACTCCTGAGCTCAAGCCATCTGCCTACCTTGGCAATTGCTAGGATTACAGGAATGAGCCACCTTGCCCAGCCAGGTTTTTAATTTTATAGGCAATTTTTTCCTTTTTGAAATTGTTTTTGATATTTTAACACTTTGTAGTTTCTTTTTAAAGGTTATTTCTTCTGAGAGACTGTCATATTTTATTTTTTTATATGACTAATAGATTTAGAATATAAAATATCTGAGGCCTTTGGAGGTCTAATTCAACTTTTTGTATCTGCTGGCTCAGTCTGCTAGTGCCTCCTTTCACTGTTTATTGTGTAAGATACACCCACATTATTATTATTTTACTGTCAGTTAGTATTCTTGGGACATTCTTTGAAAATTGTAAGGACTGAATTGGAAGTGGTTTATTTCAAACAAGAATTGCATTTGTTACTTCCAGGAGCTTGGGATGCTACTACCTCATGGCTAATTTAAACTACATTGTTAGCTTTACGTTTTTTGGTCTACTCATGTTATATAAATTCAAGTTTCTTATACATTTGGGCTATATATTTTGTTTGTGAATTTTCAGGAAAGACTTTTTCACCTTTCTACCTAGTACCAAATTCCATGACATGATGATAAAGAGTTTTTATTTGCTTGTTTTGAGACGGAGTCTTCCTCTGTCACCCAGACTGGAGTGCAATGGCACAATCTCAGCTCACTGCAACCTCTGGCTCCTGGGTTCAAGCAGTTCTCCTGCCTCAGCCTCCCAAATAGCTGGGATTACAGGCCCCCACCAGCACACTCACCTAAGTTTTTATATTTTTAGTAGAGTCCAGGTTTCACCATGTTGGTCAGGCTGGTCTTAAACTCTTGATCTCAGGTGATCCTCCCATCTCAGCCTCCCAAAGTGCTGGGATTATAGGCATGAACCACTGCACCTGGCCAGGAGTTTTTTGTTTCATTGGTTGGTTTTGTTTGGTTTTGCTTTTGGTGGTGAGCAGCGGGTGGCGAGTGATGGTTTATAGGTGTATTTCTTATTAAACTGACCCTGAGTATGGAGTCCCTGATAGACTTAGCTTTATGCAGATCACCTCTGACCTGTCTGCCTTGGAGCGAGGCCTTAAGATTTGTCTTTTATTCCCTATTCGTCATAATTCTTTGAAAATTGGAGTTTGAAGTCCCTGGATTTCAGCAAATTTCGGAGAGCTTTTACTTTTTTGCTTACTTCTGTGGTTCCTTGTTTACCTTAGTTTTGTTCTTCAGGGATTCCTTATGTTCTGGTTAGGTTACTGGTATATTTAAAAAGATAGTTGTAAAAAATGTTTGTCTATTTCTAGTTTTCAGAAGAGTCAGTCCACTTACGTAGTCTGGTGATTGAGTGCCCATATTTTCAGAAGGGATATGCTGTTTGCCCTGCCATTATGGAGCATCTGAGAATATCACTTGATTGCTATTTGTTAGATTTAAGCTGTGTTCTTGTTTCTAATTTCATAGTCCCAAAATTTGTTTTATTTCTGTTTCTGATTTCAAGAATGAGTGTTCATTGCATATTTATGAGCATATTCATAGCCATGTATTTGCAATGTGTATATCCCACAGATAATTTATAATAAATTTCTGAACTTGGAATTGCTGTATTGAAGGACAAACTTCTATTTTTATGATTTTTTTTGAGTATTCTCAGTACATTTTACAAAAAAGTTGTACCCACTGAATTTCCCTTAATAGTTTATAAGTGGTCATTTCCTCATATTCATGAGCTTTGGGTATTTATTTATTTATTTATTTATTTATTTATTTATTACTCTTTAACACAATGTGTGTAAATAAGTAAGTTTTTGCTTTGTAAAGAAATACTGATTATTAAGAAAATAGGAAACATGCTAATACTAGACAGGAAATGAAAATTTTATGATACTTAAAAGTAATAAACTTGTTTTGAGATTTTTTTTATTGTTATTGAAAAAGGTTGTTTATATGAAACTGTGTGTATGTTGGTAAGGTTTAAAATTACCTTGGATAGATTTATCTGGAATTTTTAAATGCGACATATTTATAAATGTGAATGTTGTTTCAGGCTGGAGTGAGCAGCTACCAGATACCTTAGTTGATGAATCTGTTTCTGTTACTGAAAGCACTGAAAAAATAAAGAAGAGATACCGAAAAAGGAAAAATAAGCTTGAAGAAACTTTCCCTGCCTATTTACAAGTAATATTTTGCTTTACATTATTTTACATGGTTTGTTAATTTAGGAAATAAAATGTATTGAGTTTTTAAACATAGATAGGTTTGTTGTTCTTGTTAATGTTTTTACTGGTTTTGTTTTTATTTAGTCATCATAAATGCCATTTTTACCTTCCAGGGGCCCATAAAAATTAAATTTACTTTTTTGTATGCTTTGATACTTGTCATAATTGCTTTTTAAATTCTAGTTGTTCACTTCTAAGTATTCTATAAGATGTAACAAGGACACTTTGAGGTAGGAAAAACTCAATCTTCCAAGCCATTTATAGTTATGTACCCCACACCCAAGTCCTGTTGAAATTTCTTTTGCCAGTGTAAGTTACAGTAATTATATTCATTGATTAAAGATAGGTTTTTCAGCCAAATTCATTGCTTTAATCATTATTACCACTTTTAGAGGCCTGGTGTGCCAAAGATTTAAGCAGTGTTCTTTTTGTTTTCCAAAATAGACATCAGAAAAATATCTTTCAGTATGAAGAAATTATGTTTGATAGATGTAGACTACAAAAAAAAGAATTTTTTCTGGTTCATTTTATAAACATTAAGTCAGAGTTTAAGGCCATGCGATATGGTGGAAACAGGTCAATATTAGAAATGATATCGAGATTAAACATCTGGCTCTGCATTTAGCTAATTATAAATTCCTAAGCATGTTATTTATCCTCCCTGGCCTCTATTTCTTCATATGTTAAAATTGAACTGGAACAGACGAGTTTCTATCCTAATTTCAGTGTGGACAGCTATTCATCTGATCTGTTCCTCCTATGAAACTATGGCTTACATAGATAACCCTTCATTGCCTGAGGTGTATTTACGTTTTTAGTTAATTTTCCAGTTAGGTATTACTAGTTTAATTGGTTTTAAAATACATTGCCTTTCATCTAACATACAACTTCCTCATTTTTCTTTTTCAGTAGCTACTAACATCTTAATGGCAGTGTTCATGTTAGAATTTAGCCTTTAACATCAGAGGGTTTAAATACCATTCTGCTCCCAGTCAGCTGTGTGATTTTGTTTTAACTTCTTAAAGTGTCCCACTTTCCTCATTTGTGATACAGTGTTGCCTCTCAGAAATGCTCAGAGATTCAGTAAGAGTGTCTGTGTAAAGTGCCTAACCTGTGCCTTCCCTTGTGTGTACCTTCATAGGTGTTTCCTCCTTGATCCCTTCAAACACTCATTCATCCTAGGTTTGCACCTTTGTTTTTTAAACAGTCATTTTATTGGTCAGGGAAAAAACCTATTTATAGTTTGGCTTACCTTTTTTTTTTTTTTTTTTTCCTGCATCTTTGTTGTTTTCTCCTATTCCCTTTACCTCCCTTCTTAATAGTCCTATCTAGGAATATTGTGATGGCAACCTTCCTTTCTTCTTATTGATCCTTCTGTAAAGTATAATCTAAATTTAAGAAGCTTTCTTTAAGTATTTATGCAAGTATGAAAACTGGCTGTTCAATACTTTGGCAAAAGAGCCTTTAAAATTATTAGGTCTAATTTCCCAATTACTGCTTTGATCTTAGTCTCCTGAACTGCCTTGTTTCCTCTGCTGCACAGCAGTAACTTTCAGCTTGTGTGTGTGTGGATGTGTGATATGAAGGAAGCCTTTGTAATGGTACTGTTTTCTTGGACATTTAGAGACCATGTGGATGGAGCTACCTCTTTATGTTACCTACAGGGAATGGAAAATCAGTTATCACTAAATTAGTAAGAGTGATACAGTTTTTGATAAGCTTCAGAAAAGTCACCGTGAGTCATTACACAGAATTCTTGCTGATGATGATCTTAAGATTTCTCAAATTTATACTGAAGGCATTAAATAAATTATCTCTAAACTTCTAAAATACTTTCTGCTGTTCAGCATTTTTCCTAATGATAAATGCATTGCTCGTTATAAGAAACAAATCCTTTTCTACCTGGTATTCTAGTTTTGTGGATTTTTAGATTTTTCATAATGAGACAACTTTTTCATTTGAAATGTGAAAATTTCAAATCAGATATATCATTACCTCCACCAGACTTCACACACTCCCAGTATTTTCTCAGAAGGTAGCATTGTTAATAATTTGGCATTTATCCTTCAGAAGCCTTTTTATAATTTACTGTTGCAAACTTACAGTAGTCTTGATTTGAATTTTATGATTTTTTTGAGATAAAGTGTTACTCTGTCACTTACGCTGGAGTGCAGTGATGTGATCTCAGCTCAGTGCAACTTCTGCCTTCTGGGTTCAAGCGATTCTCTTGCCTCAGCCTTCCAAGTAGCGGGGATTACAGGCATGTGCCAGCTGCCTGGCTAATTTTTGTATTTTGTGTAGAGTCAGAGTTTTGCCATGTTGCCCAGGCTGGTCTCTAACTTCTGGGCCTAAGTGATCCACTCACCTTGGCCTCCCAAAGTGCTTGGATTACAGGCGTGAGCTACCACGCCTGACCTGTATTTTATAATTTGCTGTATGTATCATTCAACTTGCTTTCTTTTAGTAATGTATTTTAGGGCTTTTCTTTGATAACATAGAACTATATACTTTTAAAAAATTGTTATATTTTGTAGTATGAGTTTCTATGTTAGTTACATGCCTCTTGATAGATGTAAAGGCCATTTTTACTTCTTGACATTATAAAATCTGCTACCCTGGACTTTTTGTGCATGTTTGGCCGGAGTATGTTAAATGTTGATAACTACTGCAAAATTGTCCTGCATGAAGGATCCTTTTTCTAGATAGACCACGTCATAGGAAATAGACTAAAGCAGAGTTTCTGGTTAAAGCAGGGTAAAGAGGTGGACCTGTGCTTCCCTTTGCCTTTGGTATTGATTTTTTTGAAAATTTGGAGAGCTCTTGGAGTTGTAAGGAACCCAGCTGGAATGTATATTGAAATGGAAAAATGTTAATATGTGTAAATAAATAGAAAACCACAAGCCTTTGTACCTGTAAATATTGTACACATAAGTTTGGCTAAACTGACTATAAAACCCTCTTTAAGATTGGTAGTGTAAGTCATCTTATAGTGTAAGTGTGGTTATATGAATCAATAGATTACAAATCTACCTGAAGTAATTATTAAAGCTGTACATCAAATTTTATGCTGTCCTCTGCAAGTAATCCATAAAAGTTAATAATATTCATGAAATTCTTATACTGCAGTTTCTAGAAACCTTTGGCATAATTGCGTGGTTTTATTTCCATAATTTTGTCTCTAGTAAAACTACCAAAAAATCTTATTTTTAAGATAAAGGAATCTGTACAAAATTATTGACAGGATATTTCTGTATTGTTTTTATGCTTCTGTATTCAGTTTCTATATTGTTAAATATAAACCTTTTCTGTTATTTCTGCTTCCTTGTCAAAAACCATGACAGAATAATCTATTATCTTTTTAGAATTTTGTAACTAACCATTTTTATATGTGCTTATCTTCATCTAGGAAGCTTTCTTTGGAAAAGATCTTCTGGATACAAGTAGACAAAGCAAGCTAAGTTTAGATAATCTATCAGAAGATGCAGCTCAGCTTTCGTGTAAAACAAACATGAACACAGGTTTCTTGGATCCTTCCTTAGATCCACTACTTAGTGCATCCTCAGCTCCAACAAAATCTGGAACTCACGGTATGTAGAATTATTCATAGATACTTTCTTTATATCATGACTTACATCTTCCTTTCAATTAAATCTTTTTGAAATGTTTTTGTTTGGCTTCATATACATTTTTAAAAATCAACTGTATTGAAGTGTAACTTACATTCAGTAAGTGAAACTATTTTAAGTGGACAGATCTATAAGATGTAGCAAATTAATTCACCTATGTAACTAGTACCAAAATCAAGAGTTGTGAAGGAAAATGTTTGGTTTACACTTTGCTGAGAACAATGTGAGGGCTTATAATTTGACCAACTATGATTTCTTAACTAAAAATCTAAGTTAGATTTTTGTTAATCATACAGCTTAAATTCAAAACAGAGAAACCAAAATGGATGTAGGGGTAGTTGGGAACTTGCTGGCACAGTGTGTTACTACATTGTCCTAGGTCATGGTTCTTACTACTGACAGTTTGAGCCAATAATTCCGCGTTGTGGAAGGGAGACTTTCTGGTATATTGAAGGATGTTTAACGGCATCTTTGGCCTCATATCGGTAAGAAATATCTCCAGATACTTCCAAATACCTTTTGATGGGCAAAATCACCCCTGGTTAAGAACCATCATCCTAAATGCAGTGCGTATAGGAACTATTAACAGTCAGAGAAAGGCATGCAAACTTGATATATTTATAGAGTAATAGCAATGTCAGCAAGGCTGTAGGAATTTAACTCATTGGGTATATAAGTGTTGTGATCAGTGTTTCTCCCACTTCTAGGATTTTTATGGTAATGTCAATTGTAAATTACTGTTCTTTTGATAAGCTTCCTTTTTATCATTGATGGCATTTGTTACTCAGTTAATTTTATAAACTCATTTTGAAGAACAATTTTAAGGCAATCTTCCACTAAAAAAATGACTTTTGATGTTAAGTAATTCTTGCTTCATTAACTTGGCATTATTCTGGATTGAAATATTGACATTTATTTTTGATTTTGACTTTTTGAAATAATTAGAAGCAATCTTATCCCCTTCTTGTACACATACGCATGTCCAGTCTGCCTCACTGTTGGTAGTAAGATCACGCTTGTTTGTTCAATCTTAGATATTTTTTAACTTCTACTTTAATTGCTGTTTTAAGTATTGACCAGCTCTTGTCCTTGTCAATATGTTGTTAAAATAATGTATAATGAAAGACCTGTGGGTCCTTCACAGGTTATTTTGTGATAAAGTATGTCTTTTTTTTTTTTTCCTGAGACAGAGTCTTGCTCTGTTGCCCAGGCTAGAGTGCAGTGATGCATTCTTGACTCACTGCAAACTCTGCCCTCTGGGTTCAAGCGATTCTCCAGCCTCAGCCTCCTGAGTAGCTGTGATTACAGATGCATACCACCATGCTCGGCTAATTCTTGTATTTTTAGTAGAGACGGGGTTTCACCATATTGGTCAGGCTGATCTTGAATTCCTGACCTCATGATCCGCCCACCTCAGCCTCCCAAAGTGCTGGGATTACAGGTGTGAGCCACCACGCCCTGCTGCAATAAAGTATATCTTATAAATATCATAACTAGGTGCTGGAAGACTTAAATAGAAGCTCTTTGCACTTAAGTTTAAAAGGAAAAGGATTGAAATTGGACAGAGGACATATGGTAGGAAAGATATTGATAAAAGTTATTTTAATTTTTTATTTGATTATTTTTTCCACTAAACTACTGAGGAGAGAACAGTTTTACAATATGGCCAAAACTTGGATGACTAGGAAAATATACCCATTTCAAAACCTAGGTTAATTGTTCTTTGCAGTTGAACTACTCTTTTCACTTTATAATGGAATAACTAAAGATTTTTAACATGTCATTCATTATAGCATATTATATCAATTTAAATGATTTATTCAGATATAAAATCTTTTAGGTAGGGGCAAACTTTTAAAACAGTCTTTAAAAAATTAGTTATAGTTTGTAAAACAAAAAACTGCTGTATGATCCCTAAAACAAAAACTTTAAAACAAAAAACTGCTATGTGACCCCTAAAAAAATTATCCAGATTTTTTTTCTCTCAACTACAGTGTTGTCTAGAAAGTACCTTATTGAAATAATTTTCTCTAAAAAGTTTCTGGATATTTGGACACAAAAAACTTAATATGATTTGTTACATATGAATTATACTTTGAAAACTATATAATGGGACCAAGACTGTTTCGCAGGCATATTTGATCTACAGTATTAGATTTATGCCCTCCTCCCCCTTTTAAGTAAAAATACACTTGAGATGAATTAAAAATGTCAGTTTTGTCTTTACTGAATGACTAATATAATTATTAAAACTAGCCTAAACAAGAGTTCCAATGGTTTCTTGGTTAAGTCCCAGACCCTTTTGAATGAATAAAAGTTCATTCCCTTTTATTCATCCATGTTTGTCTCTGCCTTCAAAATATGTCCCAAAGCCAGCAGCTTGTCTCAACTTTCTCCACCACCATAGTGCTATCATCACCTCACCTCTCAGACTGCACCAGTGCCCTTTTCTAATCTTGCCAGCACTTCCCCAGTTCCCACCCCACATCTGTTCTACATATAGCAGCCAGTGTGTTCCCTTTAAAATATTAGTCATCTTCTATCTTTCAGCCTTCCAACAACTTCTCATTATACTTCAGAATGAAACCCAGTCTTCACAATGATCTCTAAAACCTTACATAACCTTGCCCTAGCTGCCTCTTTTTTTTATCCATTCCACAGTTTTTCTTACTGTCACCACTCTGGCCTCTCTTGGCAAACCTGGCTTGCCCCAGGGGCTTTATGTCTGTTTTGCCTTAGTTTGGAGAGTTATCTCCATCTTTGTGTATATAACTTACTCCCTTATTTAGTTTTATGCTCAGTCATCTCTTAAAGGTCTGCACAGACGACCCTGTCTAATACAACATCTCTCCAGGTTATTTTTAATTATTTTTCCTTGGTTTTTATTTAAATAGCACTTATAGTATTTCATTTATTTACTGTCTAACTCCCTCCGAGAAAGTAAGCCTTCTGAGGGCATGTGCTTTGTTTCAGTCATTGCTGACTGAGCAGTGCCTGATACATGATCCATGGACAGTTCTGTGGGTACTGAAATACTTTTTAAAATAAATGATTGAATGAGTAATCAATGTGAACAGCAAAGCTGGAAGTAAGTAATTAGATGGTACTTGGCCTGTGCTTCACAAGGAATTTCTAAAGAGTGATGGGTTTGTCTTTCAAATTTTAACTTTTCCTACTGTGTTTTAATTTCTTGATGTCACTTTTAGACATGTCACTTTTTTAGTGATTTTTTTCTTTGCTTTGTTTCTTACAGCATTTATTCTCTTTCACTTTTGTTGCCTACAGGTCTTTAAATTTTGCCTCAATATATATTAATCATAAGACAAATAGTCTGAATTTTTAATAAATTTTTGTAATTCTAAATGTTATTTCCTTTGCTATGAAAAATTCTTACTGTAAAATTAAGAGTCTCAGGTTTCTATTCTAGCACTTGTCTCAGTATCTGCTGTACTCTAAGTTTTTAGCAAATGGCTTCGTATCTGGGAAAATACTGAAATTTTAAAAAATTTATTTAACTATATTTAGGTCCTGCTGATGACCCATTAGCTGATATTTCTGAAGTTTTAAACACAGATGATGACATTCTTGGAATAATTTCAGATGATCTAGCAAAATCAGTTGATCATTCAGGTATATATGAATACTGTTTACCCTTTTTCTGGTTTCTGATATGAGTGAGAGGTGTATGTGTGTGGAACAAGTTTAGCTTTTTGTCTGTTTCCCAGTAACTTTGTTTTTGTTTTTGTCTTTGTCAAAGAACTCAGCATTTTATTTGATCTACCTCAGCTTTCCTGCTTTAGGAGAGGATATAGCAAGTTAGTTAATTTCTGTTGTCTTTCTAATTGCATCAAATTTAAGGCATGTTGCCTTAAAGTCTCACTGTATCTTGTTTTTTCTTTTGTTTGCATTTTCCCTCACTTCCCGCTCCAGTGGTAATCATCCATTTTATTTGGTTTGGGTCTTATAGGTCTTGATTTATGCACTTTCCAGGTTGAGAGCTCACCTTTTCCATTTGGTAAGAAACTGAGCAATGGATGATGGCTGACTAGAAGTAGTCTTCTTTTTTTATAGTAATTTCAGCTGAAACAACCTGTAGGTGCATGCTATTTATCAGTAGTGCTAATTTGTCACTAATCCATACTTTGCTCTTCCCTTTTTGTGTGTGGCTAAAGCATAGTATAGCTGTTCTGTACTTTAGGTGATTTTCTCAGTAGTTTTTCTTTAATGAATAATTTTATTTTTGTTAATATGTTAATATCTAAATGTTATAGAGCTAGTTCCTAATATATGATCAAATAAGGGCAGACTAAATGTTTACTTTTTAATAGTAATAATATTGAGAAAGCATGAAAACAAGTAGATGATAAACCACGTTTACATGTGACTCTTGCTTAAAATACAGATGTGAGCTACAGCATGTTATGATTTTATAAATGTAAAGTACATAATCAGAATGTGCCTACAGAATATTTAAAAAATATTGCCTATAATTGAAGTTATTTACAAAGGATAAGTTAAACACTGAGAATTATAGGGCTTTTCATTATATGAAACATTTCTTTTTACATACTGTGCATAATAATTGAACTGTACATTTGATACCACTATTTTCCAAATTAAAGCAATTATTTGTGTATCGATTTCTCATAAACTCCTTTCTTAATGGGAAAAAATGTATTTTTTTTTTTTTTTGGCGGCAATTGGCAAATTAAAATCAGACGTATTCTTTTGTTCTTCAGGAAATGTTTTTACTTTTCTTAAAATAGAACTATATGTGGCACTTAAGTTTACAAGTATATTGTGCCTAGTTTTTACTGAGCAACTCTCCAAATTGATATGAGAATTCTGATTCAGAATTAGACTTTTTTGTCTATTTAATCATATTGTCATATATTAAATAAAGGTTAATAGTGCTATACTTTTTTTTTTTTTTATCTTTTTTATCTTTTTAATTTTGATAGAGACGAGGTTTCACCATGTTGGTCAGGCTGGTCTTGAACTCCTGACCTCAGGTGATCCACCCGTCTTAGCCTCCCAAAGTGCTGGGATTACAGGCGTGAGCTATCACACCTGGCTTCTTTTTTTGTTTTTTGGTTTTTTTTTTTAAGACCGAGTTTCATCATGTTGGGCAGGCTGGTCTTGAACTCCTGACCTCAGGTGATCTGCCCGCCTTGGCCTCCAAAGTGCTTGGATTACAGGCATGAGCCACCACGCCTGGCCAGTGCTATACATTTTTGTGTGAGTATTTTGAATGTACCTTTAAATTTATTTTCTTTACTCTCTTAGATATCGGTCCTGTCACTGATGATCCTACCTCTTTGCCTCAGCCAAATGTCAATCAGAGTTCACGACCATTAAGTGAAGAACATCTAGATGGGATCCTCAGTCCCGAACTAGACAAAATGGTCACAGATGGTAAAATATTTGCCCTACATCTAGGCTTTCTAAAAAACCTGAGTAAATATGATTTTTAAAGATTTTTGCATGGTTATAATGTAACTTCCAATTATTTCTGTGTCAATTAAATGCTATTTTGTATCAATATATTGAATTCATAGCTGTTAATGTTTGTATGTTTTTAATTTATTCTAGGAGCAATTCTTGGAAAATTATATAAAATTCCAGGTAAGTGCTTTTTTATTTTTTATTTTATGAAAATGGCATTCCCCATACCATGACCCTTATAGTCTTTTAATCTTGATCCTGCTATTGTTTTGTGTCGTAGAGCTTGGTGGAAAGGATGTTGAAGACTTATTTACAGCTGTACTTAGTCCGGCTAACACTCAGCCAGCTCCATTACCACAGCCTCCCCCACCAGCACAGCTGTTGCCAATACACAATCAAGGTATGTTGTGAGTTTATGGTTCTATATTATATCTACAAACGTGTGTATATATGTGGATACATATACACATGCAAAGCAGTTTTGTCCTGTCCTTTAGTAGCCAAATACATAAACTGATAGGGAAAAAAACCCTTTTGTGATGATAGAAAAATACTAACTTCAGTCACATAGCTGTCTCCCTGAAATTCTGTCATTCTGTAATCATCCTTATGACCAGAATTCTTTTGTTCATCCATTGGCAGGGAGGATATAACAGTGCCTGCCCTCTTCCCCCGCTGCAAGTCCCATTCATTCCCTGCTCATTCCACTCCAGTCATTTTCCACTTAGGCAGTTCTCTGTGTGTAGAACTGTCCCTGCTTACCTGGCTGCCTGTATGCATTAATCTGGTCTTGGTTTCACTGTCATGTCTCAGAGGTTAGCTGGTCACCACCCCATCTTCGTGTTCACGTTTGCATTTGTAGCATATGGTACAAATATACCTGTTTGGGTAATTAAGGTCTTCCCTTTACATTGTGATCTCTTTAAAGGCAAGGGTCATATGTGTCTTGCTTATATGCCCTGCCACAGAGTGTGTGTTCAGTACATACTTTCATAGGAAATCAGTGACCTTTCTATCTCTGTAGACACTATGAAATTTTGTGGACATTTGCCTATTTTGTTCATGTTTCTTCTACCTACTTACAGCTAGCTGCCTGCCAATTTCTCCCCCTTTCTGTAGAGCTGAAATTTGATAGCCTAGAATTAAGGGCTGTGTGAGTAGATAGGAAGATTAATACAGGTAGGGGAATCTCCTGTTGGAAGGAGTTTATAAAGTTGCATGGTGGTGTGTATATAACTATATCTATATATATTTTTGTTTTGAGACAAGGTCTTGCTCTGTCACCCAGGCTGATGTGCAGTGGCGTGAACACAACTCATTGTAGCTGTGACCTCCTGGGCTCAAGCAATCCCTCCTGTCCTTAGCCTTCCTTGTAGCCGTGACCACAGGCACACATCACCACACCTGGCTAATTTTTTGATTTTTGGCAACGATGGGGTCTCACTTTGTTGTGCAGGCCAGTCTAGATCTCCTGGGTTCACATGATCCTCCCACCTCAGCCTCCCAAAGTGCTGGGATTACAGTCATGGACCACGGTGCCCGGCCAGCATATATTTTTGATGACTTGAGCATAGAAACATTTCTCTATATCCTCTTGTTACTGCCTCATGACTGTATCCTGAATGGAATAACATGAAGATATCTTATCCTTTTCTTGTATAAGTACCAGTGTGTGAATAATTTGTAACCTTCACTAACAACCTTGTATGTATATGAAAAATACCATAATGCACATAATGGAAATATTTGAGTTTTTACCAGTTTTGCCTCTAAACATACATTTACCTTGATTTTCGGTAGACAAAGTGTGATTTACATTTGGGTGAAATAGTCATCATAACTACTTCTTGCCTTAATTGTTCTCATATGCCTTTTTTAACAATTAAGAACTATTCAGTATTTCTCTTCTCAACATATAAAAATGACCTGTCTTTATGTTTTCTGAACTGAAAGTGTGTATTTTAAAAATCAAAGATATATTTCCTTATAAAAAAATCTTAAAATCATTATGAAAGTCACTTCATTGTGCAGTCTCATTTTTAAAAGGTCTTGAGAGGATGACTTTTTTCTTTTTTGTAGTTGTAGTTCTTTTTTCTTTTTCACACTTGTTAATGTGTAATACAAGGTGAATAAGAATGCCCATGCTTAGGAGTTTTTAATCCTAATACTGTAGACTTTCAGGTATACAGCTAATGTATATTATAGTACAGTATAATTCAAGTACAGCCATATAAATTACCAAGATTTCATTGTTCTTGTTTGAAATAGTAGAAGTTCCAATGTAAGGACAATGTGTGATCTAGGGCGACACATAGGTATTCAAACATGGTAACTTTTTAACACTTTCCAGAACAGAGGAAGTGGGCATTGTTTAAGGAAGCAAAACTGGAAGTGGCCATTGGTACTGATCATAAGGGCTATGAGAAATAGGCAGAGGCAGCTGGCCTTTCCCTCCAGGCTTCCAAGAGCCATTGAAGACCTCACACCAGTGGTGTGATTTGATCACTTCGATGTTTTGTTAAGGTAGCTCTGGTGTCAATATTGGAAATAAATTTGGGACAGTAAGAGTTGTATTAATGAGGTTATTGTGGCTGAGAACTAAGTTAAAAAGTAGGTTCCATGTAAAGATACTAAAGTGCTGATCGAAAGGAAGGAGTAAATACGGGAAACAGTGACATTAGAACAAGGAGGATTGTGCCACTGAATGGATATAAGGTGTGAGGAAAGGGAGAAAGTAGAGTGAATTAGACTATATATAAACCAGTGGCCCAGATGTTAATCATGAAGTGTGGAACAAAGAAAGACTTAGTGTGTATGCTGATAGAAGGTAGTGAAGGTATAATGCATTTAGTTTTAGACCTCTTTTAGGTCTGTAGAAATGGGACATATACACTATTCTGACTTACAGGCAGTTGCCGTTAGTCAAGGAGATGGATGAAAATGTAGGAATTATCTTTGTAATTGTGCTAATTGCAGTTGTGGGAAGGATGAGATTTATTAAGAGAATATACTGCCAGTTGAGTATAGAATCTTGAGGAATGCTTTTTAATTAAACGTAATGAAGTGTTTGCCTAACTTATCTGATTTATATTAGGTGTGTAATTACGTTTCATATCTTCTTTTTAAAGGTTAAGTGAAAGTGAAAAAAGTAGGGAGAGATTTGAGACATTGAGTGAGAGGTATAGGATCTTGGAAATGAATGATTATTAGAGACAGGTTGTACAGTTAAGTAAAATGAATATTTGGAAAAACATTGTTTCGTTGGACCATGAGAAGGTTGTTGGTGATTTTCAGTGGAGTAACTTCAATAAAATTGATTAGAAAGGGGAGGCTGTGAGTAACACCCCTCCATGGGCACTGAGGAAGGAGAACTGTGCAGACCCCAGGCACAGTTAGTGCCTGAAGCATAACTCACTGCTTACGATATCAAGCTTATATATATATATATATATATGCTTATATATGTAAGCTAATATTACATAATATGTTATGATGTAATATGTAATATGCTTTATTATCTGATGATAATAAAGTTCAGAAAATAGAGAATAGAATTTTCAAGATTGGAACAGAGTAATTTGAAATCCGTTTATGTAAAAGTTGTGAAGAAACCTTTGAACTTTTATAAACTAATATGACTAGTTTAGATAGATATGGTAGACTCGGAAAATAAAAGACCACCTCTTGAATAAAATAAGGAGAAATACTTCGCTTTTACTTGTTTGTCCTTGAACAAATTATCTAATTTCTCTGGGTCCTCTTTGCTTAAATGGGGCTGAACATAATAACCTATTTCAGTGGATTTTCATGAAGCTGTAAAGCTTTTAAGACAGTGCTTAGCATATTATGAAGTACTTAATAGCTAATATTATTATTAGGAAAAGTTGCAACATAGTAATATCGTAGTTACAGTAGATGCCACTCATAGATAGCTACAGTATGGATCACATTCTCCTTGCCAATAAACTCTTGTTTCTCCTAAAACATGGAAGACATTTGATGATGTTTATTAATATTTCACATTCCTTAATGCAGCAGTCCCCAGCCTTTTCGGCACCGGGGACCAGTTTCAAGGAAGACAATTTTTTTACTAAACCAGGTTGGTGGGTTGGGAATGGTTTGGGATGGAACAGTTCCACCTCAGATCATCAGGCATTAGATTCTCATAAGGAACATGCAACCTGGATCCCTTGCATGCACAGTTCACAATAGCGTTCATGCTCCTATGAGAACTTAATGCTGCTGCTGGTCTGACAGGAGGTGGAGCTCAGGTGGTAATGCTCACTTGCCCGCTGTTCACCTGCTGTGAGACCTGGTTCCTAACAGGCCATGGACTGGTACCATTCTGTGGCTCCAGAGTTGGGAACCACTGCTTTTCACTGAAGTTGAAAATAGATGTAGCATTCTATTTTGAAAAGAGCAAAAATCTTGCCCTTTAATCCTTGAAGTAAATACAAGTGTCCTGAGACATTTTTCATTGTGAAAACCTGATTCCGTGGATGCAGCTGCCGCATTTAGTAGGATAAGCCTGTTTGTGGAAGTCAGAGAGTTTCTGGAAGTCTTTGAGACAAAAATCATTTAAACTTGCCAGTGATCAGCCCTATTATCCACACATACACACTGGAGCTGTGTACGCTCTAGTGTTATAACATTCAAATGATGTTTAGGTAAAAGATCATTATGTATTGTAAAATGTCTGTGTTTGAGACTTTTTTCTTTTTAATCTAATGGTATGACATTAGGTAAAAAATCAGGTGATCAGGTTAGGAATTCTTCAGTTATACCAAGTATTAGCCAACTCTGAATTGCCATTTCTGTAATTAATTGGTGATGTGGATATCCTGTAATAGTATGGCTGTAAGCGTTACAGCAATTAACAAGGGCCTTGTATATTTCCACAAATCATCAAGTTTAATTGGGAGGACCTTTTGAAGGTACACAAAGTTTTGTTGTTGTTGTTCTTTTTTCTGGAAACTGCTCCAGTGTGGACAGTTGGCTTATTTCCAAATAGTTTAGACAATTCAAATTGTCCATCCCAAACCATTCCCAACCCACCAACCTGGTTTAGTGAAAAAATTGTCTTTCTTGAAACTGGTCCCTGGTGCCGAAAAGGCTGGGGACTGCTGCATTAAGGAATGTGAAATATTAATATATTAACATCATCAAATGTCTTCCATGTTTTAGGAGAAACAAGAGTTTATTGGCAAGGAGAATGTGATCCGTACTGTAGCTATCAGTGTCATCTACTGTAATTTGTAGATGACACTGATAGATACTAGAATTTGTCTAGCAGGATTTCCGATTTTTGCCAGAAAGCCGCCCCCGTCCCCCATGAAAAGAAAAGAAAAGATAGACAAGTAGTCTTTCACTGTAAGGATTGGAGTTACATGCTTGAAGGAGTGTTGTAAAGAAACATAAGGTGGTCTTACGATTTGCTGTTTAGAAAGAAAACAGAAGATTTTCTATTTAGAAGGAAAATGATAAGGTATTTGATGTTTGTGAATAACCTCGAATGAAAATTTAAATGCATTTGGGGGCTGAACCATAAGTAATAAAAATTAGGTCAAAACCAGAGTGCATATATTTTTATCAATAATCATCTGATTGATAGTGATAGATGATATATTGCTTATTGAAAACTAATTTAGAGAAAGTATTAATTTAAGAATCATAGGTGGGGCCAGACCCAGTGGCTCACACATGTAATCCCGGCACTTTGGGAGGCTGTGGTGGGTGGATCACTTGAGGCAGCAGTTTGAGGTCAGCCTAGCCAAAATGTTGAAACCCCAACTCTACTAAAAATAGAAAAATTAGCTGTGCATGGTGGCAGGTGCCTGTGATCCCACTTAGGAGGCGGAGACAGGAGAATTGCTTGAACCTCGGAGGCAAAGGTTGCAGTGAACTGAGATCGTGCCACTGCATTCCAACCTGGGTGACAAAATGAGACTACATCTCAAAAAAAAAAAACATAGGTGTTTGGGTTTTTTTGGTGTTAAGAGGAACAGGAGTAAAATGTGAGAAACATCTGTTTATAATAAAACTTACTAGCATTTGCTGTGTTTTTTTTTTTTTTTTAAGAGTTAATATGTATCGAATAGTTATTGCATACCAGGCACTATGCTTAGAGCTGTACATATACTATCTTAATTAACACAACAGAATACCTGTGGTTTATGGAAATAGAAATAGATTCTACTTCTAACAGGTAAAATTGAGATTCAAACCCCAGGCTTTTGAACTCCAGAACACTTGCTATTTCTAGTACACAATAATGAAATAATCACAGCTGTAGAGATCATATTTCAAAATCTTACAGCCAAAAGTCATTCTTTAAGTATTATACAATATAATATTGAAAAAAATCCTACTTTTAAATTGCATTAAGGATTTTTGTTTTGAAGTATAAGCATCTCTTCTATACTTGGGGGACTGGTTCTAGGACCTCCATGTATAACCAAAATCTGAGAATACTCAAGTCAAATGTTGGCCCTATGGAACTTAGTGTACAAGAAAAGTTGGTTCTGTGCACAGGTTTTACTGTGTTTTCTATTTGTATTCCGTTGAAAAAAATCTGTGTTTATGTGGACCCATGCAATTAAAAACCATGGTGTTCAAGGGTCAACTTTACTTCAGCTCCTTGTTATTTATGAATATTATGCAAACTGTATTATTTTTTTCTCTTAAGATGTTTTTTCACGGATGCCACTCATGAATGGCCTCATTGGACCTAGTCCTCATCTCTCACATAATTCTTTGCCACCTGGAAGCGGACTGGGAACTTTCTCTGCAATTGCACAATCCCCTTATCCTGATGCCAGGTACTTAAAAGCCTTATTTCCTTTGGAAACTTAAATTGCACTAATTTCTGTTTGATTTATATGTAAATTAGTCTGCTTAAATTATTGTGTATGATATTATTGTATGTTGCATTTATTGTGGCTTTTGCTATAAATATATTACTTTTGGCTATTATGTAATAGGGTTTTTTTTCTTTTAGAAGAATAAAAGAGAGAAAGAGCGAGGGGGAGTTTTTTTAAGAGAAAGAAAGAAGTAGAATAAAAGAGAAAAAAGAGAAAAGGGGAGAGAGAAAGAATCTTGCTCTATTGCTCAGGATTTCATTTAAATCTGGGAAATGCTTATGCAATTACTAAAAAGTGATTTATTTCCTATTATGTGATCACTTTTAGAATAGGTATGATATAATATTGAAAAAAATATATGTTTTGTGGATATGGGATGGTAAGTTCTGTAAATATTTATTAAATTTGCTTGTTCCAG
>CAUYQU010067109.1:0-23424 GCA_963574635.1 Cheracebus regulus | reverse complement strand
AGATGAGTTTCCTTTTGAGGCCTCAGTATGAGTTCAGGTGAGCTATAAGGTTCTGATCAGCTTTCAGATTTAATTTGTTTGTATTTTTTTCTTACTAATATACATTGGGACTCTTGTTTACTGTGTCTGTAAAGAGCTTCTTAGAATATCTGGGCAAGTGTCTTTCTTGAAATCAGCTCAGTAGTAGAAGTTTAAGCTGACCTCCCAACCACAGACTTCTTCTGCTAAGTTATCCTTTCTTTCTTCCTTCTTTCTTTCTTTCTCTTGTTCATCTTTCTTTCTCTCTCTCTCTCTCTCCTTCTTTCCTTTCTTCCTTCCTTCCCTCCCTCCCTCTTTCTCTCTTTCTTTCTATCTTCTCTCTCTCTCTTTCTCTTTCTCTCTTCATTCCTTTCTTTCTATCTTTTCTTTTCCTTCTTTCTTTCTTCTTTCTTTCTTTTTCTTTCTTTCTTTCTTTTTCTTTCTTTTGTTCCCTCCTACCTTTCTTTCTTCTTTCTTTCTTTTCTTTTTCTTCTCAATGCTAAATAAGATCAGTAAGTCTACTAGTCAGCTCAGACAAGGATGGACATTTATAAAATACTCCGAGGTACAAGAAGGTGGTGCTAGAGACTCTTGTCTTCGATTTATGATGGTGTCTGGGGTCTGTAATAGAATAGCCATAGATTACTAAATAGGAGACCACCCAAAGCAGGCATTTTCTCTCCAGTGATCCTGACAAGTGCTTATCTAGCCTCTGTTCGAAGGCTCCTAGTAAAAGAGAATACACTCCTTCCTGCTCAGCCTCTCTGACTCTGGGAGAATCTAGTTAGGTCTTTCCTGTGTTGAGGGAAAATCAGTTCCTCTTGAAGCTGTCTCTTGTTGGTCCTAGTATTTTATTCTGTAGCTATACAGAATCAAGAGTGAATTTGTTAATTTAACAACTTTTTACTTCCTATTACATGTCAAACACTCCAGGGCTGACATTTTTTTAAAGGGCTTACAGTATGGCTGGAGAGGTAGAAAAGTAACATCTTGGCTCCAGTATGATGTGGCGAGTGCTGCTGGAGTTAGACATGGAGGGCCCTGTGGAGATGCGGAGAAATGCACCTCACTCAGATGAGCAGGCAGAGAAGATACTGCAAAGAGTTTACAAATCAAAAGTTTGTATGTCCTTTATTCCTGTCCTCACTAGGCTAACTGTGCTTAGAGGATGTGACAGTCAGTGTGACAGGAAGTTGTAGACTCAGGAAACTTCACTTCTTTTTTTTTTTTTCTGAGATGGAGTCCCACTGAGTCACCAGGCTGGAGTGCAGTGGCGTGATCTCAGCTCACTGCAACCTCCACCTCCCAGGTTCAAGCCATTCTCCTGCCTCAGCCTCCTGAGTAGCTGGGATGACAGGCACCTGCCACCACGCCCAGCTAATTTTTGTAATTTTGGTAGAGATGGGGTTTCACCATGTTGGCCAGGATGGTCTCAATCTCTTGACCTCATGATCTGCCTGCCTCAGCCTCCCAAAGTGCTGGGATTACAGGCGTGAGCCACCATGCCCAGCTGGAAACTTGAGTTCTAATCCCAGTTTTGCTGATATTGCCCATATGTAACATTAGACAAGTTCAATTTATTACCCATAGTAGAGGATGCAAATAGCATCCTTTCATGTTATTTAGTCTTTGGAATTTCCAAAAAAGCAGTGATTACACTCATTTGATAGGTCTGACCCTCCTTTATTTCTACTCATCCCTGGTTGCCCTGAGGTAGAAAATCTGTATTTTATTCTCCCTGTGTCTGGGCTTTATCATGTTTCACTCTGCCCCTTCTTCCAAGCCATGGGCTTATATTAGTCTGTCCTGAAATGTGCTCAACAATCATTGAATGAAAAGCACACTTACAGAAACCCACAGAAATTTGAATGTACACAGGCACATTGGAAGTTACCTCCAGGTATCTTTCCATTGACCAGCACGACAAAGATGACTAAGGCAATGTCTGCCCACTGCTATGTGGAAATAATGTTGTATTTGTCTGGAAGCCAGTGAAAAAACATATGCTGAAATGGCCTGATGACAGGCTATTTTGTACCCCAAGTGACTTAACACTTCAAATTCTTTGTTTTTTTTTTTAACTTCTCATACTCCAGTTGTTTTGTTTTTTGTTTTTTGTTTTTTGTTTTCACTGATCCAGGGAGGGATTTTTAGAAAAGGCTAACGACCCTGACCTTGGAGTCTGATGAGCCTGTTAGAAATGGGGTAGGCATTACCTCCACTTACTTCAGCCAAGCTCTGATAATTTTCTTGGAGATAAAATGAAACGAAAATTTTGGCTGAGTGGGATATCTCACTTTTATTGGAGGGAAATCACTTAAAGATGGGATATGCCATCAGTCTCTAAGTCCAGTTACATAAAATATTATTTTTCCTGGATTGGGAAAAATGAAATTGCCATTTGTTCAGCCTGTTTGGATAAAATTTTACAGTCAAAGCCACTCTTTCTTGGGAGTTTCTATACTGTACAGAACTTAAATAAGAACTTAAGACTAAAAGGGACAGTGACTTCTCTGATTTTTTGGGATTTGAATGACTCTCTTATGTAGTAGTGTGAGTAGTAATTAAGGATGGCGCCCAAGTAGTAGCACTGAGACTTTTCTATGACTCTGGTATCAGGGCATAGAGTTTCTAATGTACTTTCAGTAAACTTTGACCAGTGATTCAAATTTTTGCAGAAGAATCTCCAGGATTTGCTACCTTCTCTCCTTTCCCTAGACTAAAAAAGGTGAGGCTTGCCTCACAACTTGGCAACAGGTATTTCTCACCAATTTATTGCCTCACAACTTGGCAACAGGTATTATCTCACCAACAGATATTTCTTCACCAAACATCTGAAGAGAGTTGACTAATTTTGATAACACTTAAAAGCATGTGAACAGTTAATTCCTACCTTAAATTTAATTTTGACCTGTGCTTTTTTTTTTCTAAAAATAAACAAATGAGAATCGCTAAGTTTTCCTAAGGACATTTCTTGAGAATTTAATAAGTGTGTGAGAGGGTGTGTGTGGGTGTGTGTGTGTGTGTGTGTGTGTGTGTGTGAAGTCATTATTGACTAACAGTTGTAATCCACAAAACCATTCATTTATCAAATATTTATTGAAGTTAAGGCACTGCATGTATTTATGCCTTCTGATTGCTCTAAGCAGAAAGGAACAGAATCACCCGTAGCGAAGTCTAAGACCTTTTTCTTTTTAACTGAACTTCAAATCAGTCTTCTACTTGACAACTTGACTTAAACAACAAACAGCATACAAAAAGTGTTATTTCTATACAGATCCAAACAATCTTAATAGGATAAGCATGCATTGAGCATGAATATGTGTACATCACTATTTGAAATGTTTTAGTCACATAGAGTCAAGCAACAGAGTTCCTGCTATAAATACCACATGCTCTAATACCAAGGATAAGTCAAGTATATAGACAGCTATATGGTAAGATGCCATAAGGATATGCCTGTGGAGAAGAGTTGATAATAAAGGGAATTCATATAGTCGTGACTGTATCTGGGCAACATAAAGGAAATAGCATAATCAAGATCTTTGGAAGGTAGTACCAGGTGGAAGGTTGGGACGTGAAGGAGGGGTTAGAGGAAAAGGCTATTCCAGGAAGAAGGTGTGGCAGGAATAAAGTCACATGGTCAGGGAAGAGAAACTCAGAGAACAGTTAGCAGATGTGGTTTAGCCTGAGTATAATGAATGTATAGTGGATGTGATAAGGCTAGAGATGGGGGTGAATGAGAGAGGCTTTGAATGCCGGTGTAAAGTTTGTATTTTCTTGGTGGCAATAAAGCTACTGTTGTACTTTAAATAGGGAAGTGCATCTATTTTAAACGAGGAAGTGCATTCAATTGTTATTTCTCTCTCTCTCTCTCTCTCTCTCTCTCTCACACACACACACACACACACACACACATGCACACACACACACTCTTTGCCATGCTCTTTATAGATCCATCACTATGTAAACAGTTGAGGATTCAAAGAAAATAGACAACCTCATACCTCAAAGTCTTCAGTACACAAGAGAGGTAAATGCAATTATTTTCTTAACTATTGTAGGGACATCTTGTTCAGACACCTAGGGGATCATAGAAAGATTCTTAAAGGAAGTGAGCATTAAGCATTGGGTGGCTAAGGGCTTTCTAGATGGAAAAAATGAGAAGTGCTACTCCCATAAGACCTTTGAAACAGTATATGTGATGGTAACACAAGTAACACTGAGAGGGGAAGACAGGTTAGGAGGGTGTAAGAGGAGGCCAGTGAGGAGGCTGCCACAATAAATTGGTAAGAGAAAATGAAAGGCTGAATGATGGAAATGGCTGTGAGGATAAAGAGGTGGTGGCCCCTATAGATGTGGCACAACAGCAGATGTTGATTTGGTGCTGGAAGTAGGGGTTGTAGTTGGGATTGCAGAAGTGGAAGAGCATTTTTAAAAAAGTTAAAATGGATAAGTTTGGAATTCTGAAGGGGCAAGAACGATACCACTGGTAGGTAGGAATGTGGCAGTCAGGAGACGTTGGTTTCAAAGGAATTATGTTAAGTTTAGTGTTGAGTGACTACTAGAAAGCAGAATAAGCAAATTCCCATAAAATTGAGTTGTGACTAAAAATTCTTAGGCTCTGATGTCATGGTTTTCCTCCTTTTACTCCTGGAAAATTCCAAGTCATAAGACAAGTGCCCAAATATTGCCTCAAGCATACTTTAAATACTGATGTCTAATGGATTTCATTTTAGGAAAAGCTTAATAGATCATGTGTATTCATCATAAAGTGTAAAAACAAGACATTGCTAACAATTCCTAGTCTCTTCCTTGGCTTGGCTCATGGCTGTTCTAAATAATACCTTGGGGTTATTTATGATGACAGGTTTGGCATTCTGCTTGGAACATATACATGTCCTCTTAAGCAAGCTGCTTCCTTGGGAAGAGACCAAGAGAGGCAAGGTTTTTCAAAACACCTAATTTTCCTTTTTTCTTTTTCTTTTTTTTAAGTTAGTGGGTAAAATGAGTGATTACTGGACAACGAATATATTTTTAATGACTCGACATGCTTTAGGGATGAATCATAGTAGCCTCCTCTCTTTGCCTCCTTGTAACTTCATTTCTAACTCCATTTCTGTCTCCACTATAATTGCAGCACTGGGTGAGACGCTGCTCGAGGAGGAATTAGCTGAACTGTGGTGGTTTGGCAACAGAAAGATAGAGAGGAAGTAACATGGAACAGGAGGTCTGTGTGAAATGTGTAGCCATGTGGCTTTCTGCCCAACCAAGACAGCTTTCCCTACAATTCCCAGTCCTCCAAGGGCTTTTAAAGCATTGAGTGTGAGATGAGGATAAGTCCATATGCTGTACTTACTCCAAACGTAATTATCAAGCTATAAAGGAGACACCTTAAACACACACATACGCACACAACACCTCATACCGTACGATCCCAGGGGAATTTCAAAACCACATACATATTTCAAAAAACAGTTAATTCAAAATAAAGAGGAATTGATTTGGGTGGTCTGATAGTTTGGTAGAAAAAATGCAGTCAATAGGATTAAGTTAAGAATCTGAATAAATGCAGCTGTATTCTATTAGAAAAAAAGCTTCATTTTTAAAAAATGTGTTTTTTCATTTGTGATTCAAGCCTCCCTGAATCAAAATGTGTCACTCTTTAGGGGTTTGCAGTGAACACATGTGTGGACTGTATACAGAATAGAGAAGACTAAATCAAAGTTTAACGTCTTGAAGTGTTGAAAGCCAATTAATTAATTAGATAATTGTTGGAATTAGGTATAGGCAACTTCAAAAAAGAAAACCAATATATTAAGGAGCATGAGAAGCATCAATCCATGAATTCAAATGCATTTTTCAGCTTTACGAGTCCAGTCACACATTGTTAGAATCTCTATTATGTTAGCTGGCAAGATGGAAACTGGTGTCTGTTTCAACATGCTCAGAAATGGGGAACTCACTACCTCCTCAGCCAGCCTGTTCCATTTTTTAATAAGATATAGCTGTTACAAACTTCTGTTTTTACAAATCTGATCTGTCAGTGTTTCTTTTGCCTCTGAAGCCACATTGAAGCCCATTTCTTTGTATCCACAAGCACGTTTCAGATTCATGGCCATTACATCATTTCCTTTCTCAGGTTTTGGGTCTGTAGGCTGATCAACCCTCTTCACAGAGGACATCCACTCATATTCAATATTTCAAAGCCTCTACCATCATGATCCTTCCACATATCCTTGATTGCTTAATTAGGCTTGGTGGCTTTTCTTTCCACAATATTCTTCCTTCGTGGAGTTAAAATGATGCTTTGACTCCAAGCCTCCGGAGCAGTGAAGGGTCTGGGTAACCTATTGCCTGGGTCAATCAGGTGAATCTTCTCAAGGTGAGCATTTGGGCAAGGTCTGCTCAAGTGCCCTGGGTGGAGAGAAAGCAGCAGGGGTCTACAGGTCAGGAGTCTGGATTCTCACAGGCCTGTATCTTCTAGCCCAGTTCTAGGTGCCGGGAGCTGGTGCTGGAAAGCAGATTGCTTTATTTACTGTGAGCAGATTGGGTACCCAGATCCATAATGTCCCTTGTCAGTAATGAGCTAAATGATGCTATGAACAATGTCAATTTCTATCCATCTCTACAGTCCATGTGCCTATTAAATAAGGGTTAGATGTGGCATCATGAAGGGAAAATGGCACCTAGGACTTAGGAAACCTAAATTCTTGTTCTGGCAAGTGTCGAGATCTAACATAGCCTCAGTTCCTCCCATCTGAAAATATCTCCTATGTTTCTATGTGCTAAGCATTGTGCCAGAGCTCTATAAAGTTTGTGTCTCACATTCAAAGCACTGTAATCTAGATGTCATCATTACTACTTGATAGCCATGTCCTGGAATTTGACCCCAGGTCTGCCTAGCTTTTAAATCTGTGCTCTTTTTTTTTTCCTCTTCTATCATCCCCTTATTAAAATGAGGCAGAAGGACTAGAACTCATATATACCCATACATAATGTGTGATTTCCAGTCCCAAATACTTATGCTCATATTCTTAAGAAGTGTATGTATTGCATAAAATAGCAAAACTCCACTAATCAAACCTGTTAGAATGCATGTGACATCAGAGATGTTCTAGAGGTGGAGGTGGGAAAACTTTTTCTCTAAAGGACTAGATAGTAAATATATTAAATTTTATGAACCATACAGTATCTGTTTCAACTACTAACTCTGATGTTGTAGAGTTAGGCAACCACAGGCAATATATAAATGAATGAATGCATCTGTGTTCCAATAAAGCTTTATTTACAATAACAGGCAGTGTGCTTGATTTGGCCAGCAGGCCCTAGTTTACCAATCTTTGCCCCAGAAAGTGGAGAGTTAGGATAGTGGAGAACACTTTTTGGTGTCTTATAGTAAGGCCCTATTCTATCCTGTTCAAATTCTATGCATGATTCAGTTGAAGGCAGAGATCACAACTGGCAAATCTGCAAATTCCGGGAAGTCAAGAATGTTCTCTAATATATGTTATGGCATAATTAGGGTGCAGAAAGAGACAGGTATGACCTAGTGATTAGGATTATTGTCTTTGGAGTTAGGTGGACCTTCAATCAGATTGTAGCTCTATAGTTCTCTATTTGGAGAAACTAATTTGTGTAAATTATTCAATCTCTCTAAACCTTATTTTTCTTATCTGTTAATGGACATAATTTTACCTGTCTCAATGGTTGTTGTGAGGATTAAATTAGATGGTATATGTAAGGTATTTAGTACAATGCCTGAACATAGTAAACTCTCAATGAAAGGTAGCATAAAAAAACTCACTGAATTAAGAACAGAAACAAAGGAGATCACCCGGTTTGGAGGAGAAATGGAATAAACTAATTTATCATGAAGAGGTAGAGTACTCTGACTTCTAATCTAGGTTGTTTCTAGACACTCATTATCAACCTACAGATTGTGACTTTGGATGAAACAGTACAGAGAGGTAATTCCTTCTCTAATAAGATGTTTATGAAAAGTTATGGGGGGAGGGTATGAATGAACAGGAAAACCGAATGTAGTCCTTCAAATAGGCAAAAGAATTAGAGAAAAAGTTAGGATATTTGGTAGATCACAGGTCTTTATCTGGAAAATCCTCTGAGCTGGATTGGTAACCACTTCCCTTTATGGTATAATTGGATAGAATTCCTATTGTGGAAAATGAGAGGGATTCATGATATTAGACTATCTCTTTTGTAGCTCAGGGCCTTTTCTGAGAACATATGTTTCATATCAGCACCTGCTGTTTAGCTCTACTGTAAACAACAGGACTAGCACCATGCTAGAGTAGAAGAATGGAAAACATTTTAGATGATGAACTGGGGCTTATTGAGCATTGAGTTCTTTCCATACAGGATAAAATGCTTTTTGTAAGTATGAGTCTCATGAATGCGAGGAGACTCAGTTCATATAACATGTGTATTAATAATGGGAATTTTAGAAGTTATAGCTTATGTATGCCCCTCTTTCCTACTTTATCTTGTCTCTTTTCACTCCTCTAAGCTTCAGCATTAAGACCCATATGTAAAGCCCCTCTACATGCACCTAAATGGGGCCAAAGGAAACCTGCGCACAGGGAGACCAATGAGAAGCTTGGGTCTTCCGTTAAAGGGAAGCTGATTGCCGTAACAGAAAGACCACAGGACTTGAGGCAGATAGCCTGGGTTAAAGCTGTAACCCTACCACTGCTATTTCTATAACCTGAGGCAAATGTATCAACCTCTCTGAGTCTTGGATTTGCTTTGTAATATGTGGATGATACTATCTGCATCATAGGGTTGTAATAAAGATTAAGGGATATAATACATGTTGCAGACAGTTTTGATTGCCTGTACAACAACCACTCATGCCCTTGTCCCTTCCTAAGCAGAACAGTTTTATCTACGTATCTACTGTCCTTTGGGAGACCCGTGTGACTAAGGGAAGGTGGTCTGCAGCCCCAGGAGATGAATGATGGCAAGCTCTCCTACATGTCAGTTGGTGTCTTAGCCATGAGTGTATGACCCAATTCTGGCCCAATAACTGACATGTTATAGGACATGCTGTGACCCAAATGCTGTTAAAATGTCTTTACAAACATTAACTCACTTAACGTACTCTAAGGTAGATACTATTATTCCTTTTACAAATGAGAAAACTAATGAATAGAGAGGTTAAGAAACTGCTTCAAGGAAACACAGCTAATACATGGTAAAGCAAGGTTCAAACCTAAGAGTCTGATCCCAGACTATGTGTTCCCAACCACTAAGCAATATCACTTCTCACAAAAGTGAAAGTCTCCTGGTATACTTAAGGAAAACATGTTCTTTCTTGATTGAAAAAGTGGGAAGAAGATGTATGTTGTTTCATCTGCATGTGAAACCTGGTACACCTTTAGCCATGTTGCTATCCTGTAAAATGTAGAGAGCAGCAAAACAGAAAGATGACAATATTTTTTTTAAATGACATTTATATGCTGAGCCAGCCTCTCTCTGAACTGTGTATATGTGTGTGTGTTTGCACATGTGAATGTGTATGAGAGATATGGAGACATTTTTACCCTAATTATGTGATACATAATTTGATAAATATAAAATCATACAGTAAGAAGTATTTTTTCATCTTTCTTATTTGTAAGTACAAGCTAAATGTCTATTGTAAGCTTGTTTTCATAAAGATTAAGCAGTAGTTGAGTAATTAAATTTTTCCTCAATGATTTTACCTTTCTGGTTTGACATGATTTCCAGCTCAAGGCACCTATTGACTTCATATTTTCTTCTTTTACTCCAAGGTCTAAACCAGCTTCCAGAAAAGACCTTGAAAGACACCCACAAGAGGATTTTACTTTATTTTTATTTTTATTTTTGGAGACAGAATCTCGCTCTGTTGCCTAGGCTGGAGGGCAGTGGGGTGATCTCAGCTCACCACCTCCTAGGTTCAAGCAATTCTCGTGCCTCAATCTCCTGAGTAGCTGGAACTACAGACACCCACCACCACACCTGGCTAACTTTTTGTATTTTAGTAGAGACAAGGTTTCAGCATGTTGTCCAGGGTAGTCTTGAACTCATGAGCTCAGGCAATCTGCCCGCATTGGCCAAGGGTTTTAAATAGTTGCAAATAGACCAAAAGAGTTTCCTAACCCAGAGCAATGTAAGTAGGCATAATGGTTTTTTTTCCAAAGACAAAACAAAACAAAAAACAAAAAAGACAGAAGCATAAATAGTGGAATCTTAAGCATCAATGGATAACGTGGTGTTATTTTGGGCAGTGGGTCATCCAGGTGCTCCTTAAGTCATAATCTTGTAGGTGTTTGTCTGTTCTTTCAGCAAGCCAGGCCAGCTCTGGTTGCTGCTTCTACACACTCTTCTAACACCTGTATTTGCCTGAACATGCAGTTCAAAAGACAGAGAGAGTGGGGGAGAGGGTATTAAATGTGTATTTTGTACCTCACTTTCTGTCCCATTTCTTCTTCCATCTCTCTCCTCTCTTCTGTTAATTCTGCCTTCGTCTTTCCCCCTTTTCTCTCTCTCTCTCTGCCTTTCTCTCTCCCTTTCCTCTATTCCTCTCTGCCTTTCTTTCATAGCTGCTTTAATGAAATGATATTTTCTGGATTTTCTACACATTGCCTTGGGGCATTTCAAGAAATACCTTTTCCACTTCTCTGTTTTGATTACTCTGAACAAGCATACACAGCTGGCCCTTTTTCTTTTCACGTAGAACCACAATCCACTAAGCAAATCGCCGCTTTTCACTTTGCCTGCTGGAGAAAGGATCAGATAGGCGATATGAGGATGTGGAAGGGGGGATGGGAAGATAATGACAGATTTGATGATAATTAATATTTTCTGTGTCTGAATAGTGAAAGTCTCATCCAAGTCTCCAGCCAAGCTCAAGTTAAACTCTTAGTGTGTGGGTTTAAGTACTCTGCAACCTTGCATGCTGGGGCTGGTTTAGACAGAGTGATGCTGTGTAAGTGGAATTTTGTGGTTCTTTTCTTATTATCATTACTGAGTAAACCATGCATATCTAAAAAGGAGACTTTAAATCAACCCACTCTCAAGGTGAAATAATGTATTGAGTCTGAGTTACGTAGCCCATCATTTAAATTACCAGAGAGTTTTATGTATTAATTATTAAAGACTCTGGAGTTCCTTGACCACACATTTTCATGTTTACATAAAACCTCAATTAATTGTGTTTCATGTTTGTGCCAGTTTTTTAAAAGCAATGAGACATCTCAGATTTGATGGACTGGTAATGGTTTTCAGGTCCATTGAGATGACATTCAGCTTACACCAGAGTTGAGGACTGGAAATGCTTCCTATGTGACACTCATGTTTTATTCCAGTCTTTCTTTCAAAAAGGCAATGTGTCATTTCTTTTATATCAGTAATAGAAATTAAGAGCCAAATAAGATTTTCTCTAATATGATTTGTTGGAAATTTTTGATCCTGTAATATCAAGAGTGCTTTAATTTTAATAAATGTGTTTTCCTAGAGAGTAACCAAATACATTTAGGGTTTATTTACTATGAAATTAACATTTGCAGATGTTCCCTTTAAAATAGTATTGGATGGCTCATGAAAGCCCAGAGATAAGGTTTTCTGCTGGGAAACGGTCAGCAGTGACTGGTCAGTTGTTGATTTCATAAACATTTGTTAAAGCTACATTAGGCAAGGGATTATTACCCTATCATTTTATTTAATCTTTATGATAACCCTGAAGGTAAAAATTATTTTCTTCTTTTACAAACAGAAAAACGTGAGGCATGGGTAGATTCAGTTAGTTACTTGTCTAGATCACAGAGCTAGTAACTAGCAGGGCTAGAATCCAAACCTGAATCTTGTGTTGAATAAATCCAAGATCTGGATACACGCATTAGCACTTTAAATTTACTCTGCCATTTTTGTGTTATTGAACAGATAAGATGACTAGACACTTTCCCCTTGGCCTATGAAAAGATTGTATGAAAATCAGAAACAGGGCAATGACATTTAACAGGAATGAATGCACGGATATCATAAGGACAGGTGTCCTCTGTAGTCTCACTGACGTTTCCCAGGTTTTGACCAATGATTCTCCATTAATGTTGGGAATGGAGAATTTTTTCTGCTTATACCGCACCCCACATGTTTCTTTTCCCTTTTGAATTTCTCATTTTTCCTTAAAAATGAACTTCATTATTTTTCTGCAATACTAGTTAACACACTGTTGGAAAATAAGGGTGTTGTAAGAAGTTTGGGAAAGTGCTTGACGGCCTTTCACTTGGGAATCTTTCCTGCCAGGCCTAGGAGAGGGAAGACAGGAGTAGGCTGCTACGGAGCTCCCCTCGGGGACAACACTGTACCCGTTCTGTGTGTTTTAGAGATGGAAGGGCCTTTGAGGACGTCTTTTCTGACTTGTTCCATAGAATCACACACATTAAAGCAGGTGTTCAGTGTTGCAAGTAAATGAAGGAATACGAGATGGCATCAGGTTAAGTAGACTTCTTACTGATGCCTTTCCAGATTATTAGACTAATGTGCATTGTGAATGTCTGAAAGAGCAAAGTGTTTCCTCACATTTTTGATCATAGAACACTTTCTTCATAGAGCCTTTTTCTCATGAATATCACAGACATTGTACACAATTTATCCCTTTCTCAGAGTAATTCTTTAAGGTGGGTACTCACTCTGTTTTATCTGAGAATCAAAAAGGTGAATTCACTTGGTCAAGGTCCTACAACCCAAATTGTTCAGCTAGCATTCAAACTCAAGTCTTTCTGATTCCAAAGCCTGTGATCTTCCCCTTAGACAATCCTGCCTCATACTGTCTCCATAGAGACTTCTCTGACTTCCCACACACGCTAATTTTTTTTTCTGAGTACAATATTCGCTTATATCAGTTTGTAGTAGACATTTTGGGGGGATGTTGTCCAGCTCCTGTTAGCCTTGCCTGAGTGTGGTCCCTGCTCTTGAAGATGGAGTTCCAGAAGTCTTGCTCTGACCCTTCTCTTGACTTCATCTGTACAGGTGGCCCTCATGCTCACTCTGCTACAAGCATGCTGGCTTCCTTAGTGCTTCTTTTAAAATGCCAAACAAATGCTTCTGCTTTCAGCCTTTACATGTGCTGTTCTTTCTGCTTAGAATGCTATTACCCAGATATCACAGGATCACTCCCTCCTTTTCTTTAGATCTCAGATTGAATGCCACCTTACCAGAACACTGACCACCCTATAAAAAACAGTAACTTTTCCATTGCATTGGTCTTGTTGCTTTACTCTGTTTTATTTTTCTTTATATCACATCCTTCTACCACATACTATTTATTTGTTAATTTCCTTCCTGTCTCCATTCCATGAGAACTGAGATTTGGTTTTGTTCATTAATGCCTCCTCTGTGTCTAGAAAAATGCCAACCCAGAGTAGGAGCTCAATATATAGTTGTTGAATGCAATTAAGTGAATGCATGTTTATTTCATATTACCTCCCACTTCCAGGACATAGGGGCAGATATCTCTCTCAAGCAGGATCAATCAGATTCTCTTGCCTAAGTATTTGGAATTGGGACTGAGAGATACTAGTCAGGATATGAAAATTGGGACTGGGAGAAGGATGAGAAAAGACATAATCTCAGATTTATAGGCCAGCCACATGCATGTGGAAACAGAGGAATGTCTCTGATCTCTTGTCAAAGGGAGAATAGGGTGCAGTTAGTTGCAAAGAGAGAAGTTCAGACATAGAAAACCATATGGCCTGAGATGGAGAGAGATGAAATGGCAGTAGGTTTCCTGGGCAGCTTTCTACTTTCCTTTCTTCATCTGTTATGAGGCCAGGCAACATCTCTCTATCAGGTGTTGGGAGACACACCTCTATCCTTCTAATAAACTCCTCTTTTTGACTTGGGTCAGCTTAGGTGATTTAACTGTAAGGATTATATATAGCTGTTGAGATTAACAGTGGCTTAAACACTTGTTGATGATGAAGGTCAGGACTGATGGCTCACGGAGGTCAGCAGGGACTCACCCTGCTTTTGTCTTTCCATTTTGCTGTCTTTTGCCTGAAGACCTTGACATTCATCACGCTTGTCGCCTCATGGTTGCAAGATAGCACTGCAATGTGTAGCCTTACTTCACATTTTAGACAGGACAAAGGGAAAAGAGAGGAGGCAAAGAGCTTTCTCCCAGTGAAGCTTTGCCTTTTTCAATTGGAGAAAACATCTTCCTCAGGGAATTCTACTCATTGCATTGTCCAGGCAATGTCACATGGTCATCTCAAGGTGTAAGAATCCAGTATTTGGCTTTATGGATTTCGATATGTGGATGGGAAAAGAAAAAAAGGTTGCACACACAGTACCTGTTTCTTTAAAGATGCTGAATCAGTATTGCCTAGAAGAATCACTGGGTCTTTGACATGATGCTTAAATACCAGCATTTTCAACAAAACGTCCACATTCAACAAACCCTTAGCCTATTTTCCCCCAATTTTAAGCTGTGATTTTTAAAGAATATTTTAGGTGAGAATTTGGGAAAAGATTGAGAATTGAGTTCATAATGATGAAATGTGGTTTTATCACCCAACTTTAAAATTAGCATTTTAATTTTTAACAGAAAATGTATATCTGAGACAGAGAGAAAAGAGACAGAGGAAAAAGAGTGAGAAGAATAAATATATCTGTGTGTATGGCTATGTGTCTATGGTTATGTGTGTGTGTGTACAACCAAAATTTAGCTAAATAATAAAACTAGTTTTCAAAATATTTAGATTCAGATCAATAATGTAGTTACTTTACTTTTTAAAAAATAAGTAACATATTATATGTAAAAAGAAGATGCTGCTATTTGTGATAAACTAATATAGCAAAGTCTATATGTACTGTTTAGGACCTTTTTCTGTAATCTGTAGTGAGATTGTGGTGAGAAGTAAAAACAAAACTTCAAAGGTCAATGTACATTGCAGGAGAAAAAGAATGAATATTATAGCACATAGGATGACTAAGAAAAGCCGTATGTTAATACTATTCACCATCTAATTTTGGGATGATTTGCTTATTTTTTAAAAGGGGCAAACCCAATCAATATCCTGATCAGAAATCAGTAACTGAAACATATTCAGCTTTGTAAAGGACCTTGGGGCTTTTGCATTCTGTCTCTTATCTCCAGCCAACCCTTGACTCCTGTCCAGTGTCCCCCTTTGCCTTTCTTTTCTCTTCCCACCTCAGCTGAGTCAAAGGTCCTCTAAGCCTAATTCTGGGCAAACGGTATCATTTTGAGCTAAGTTGCAGTTTCAAAACTTTAAATAGACTTTATTATCATGCAGAAGCAAATTAACCTTTATAAGGGCAGCTTGCTGCAAGGAAGAAATTACTCAGCTGTTACTGCATCTATCCACAAGCCACTGATTTGTGCCTAATAATGTGAGTTTTGAAAATAATCAGCTTAAGATGGTTTTGCAAGATTCCAGCATGTTATGAGGTAACTGAGTTTTTGGGTGCCCGTATCTGTATGTGAGCCTTTCCCCCCACAAAAGCGTTTATGGAAAATTTTATCATGTATCACTCAGCGATGTACTATGTATTAGAGAGTAAGTCTAAAAGACTAAAAACCTGAGCTGAAGAAAGCTGATTGGACATTTAGCAAGTCTTGGGGCTGAGTGAAGGGAAACACACACCTGCAGTTCTTCCTCATGGCTGTCTCCACCTGTATACCCCACGGGCATCTCAGACTCATCATCTTCCCCTAGATCTTGCTTCCTTCACAAACCTCCTTCTCTTCTGTAGGTCTTTATTCATGAAGATGGCCTCACTTTTGTCCTAATTATGCAGGCTCAAAAATTCAGTCATTTTTGACTTCTTCCCCCACCCCCCAAATCTAATCAGGTTGTCAGATTCAATCAAGTCAATCTTTGCCACATTTCTCAAACCTAACTCTTTCTGTTCCTACTATCATGATCTTACTTTGGGTCTTTTTCCTTTTTCTTTTATCTCTTACACAATGACTTTGATGTTTTCCTGACTGTGATTCTATGGAGTGGTTAAGAGCTGAGATTCTGGAGACCTGCTGACCCAGCTTAAGTTCAGGTTGAATCATTTGTCCACTACCTAGTCCTTGAAATGTCATTTAAATTCTCATGTCTTTGGTTTCTTCATCTGTAAAATGGGGATGATGATCGTTTTTACTTCCGAAAACTGTGAGAATTAACTGAGATTAGTTCTCTAGCGTGCCTAATACAGGAGCACTAAATGTTAAGTACTATGAGATTATTGTATTACCCTACTTTCAGTCTTCAGCACTTTCAATCTATTCAATTTAAATCTATCAGATTATCTTAATAAGGTATTATGCTGATCAATGAATATCTTTGCCCATATTTTTGCTCATGATACCCTATTATCTACTTATGCTTTATAAAGGAGATTACAGAGAATCTCAGGTAACAGAGAATTGTGGTAGCTGCTGTAAGAAGCCACAGGAAAAACATGCCGTATCTACCTGAAGCCTAAATTTAGTCAATTAAATGGTGTACATTTCAGAATATCGTTTTTATGTTAAAATCAACCAATGTAAATGAAATGCAATAGGAAACATAATTATATGGCTTTAATGATAAAGCGATTGCAAATAAATGTTGTGTTTATGGCGAGTGGTCATGGCTCTATGGCAGTGGGTGTGTTTTATTGGCAAAATATGAGAAGCACAATGTGCAATTTTATAGCCTGACTTATAAGACCTTTGCATTATGGTCCCAATCTACTTTTCTGTTCTATCTATTTCTATATTTTACTTATAGAAATCATAACCTTGTCAAATCAGACACGTTGATTTTTCCCATGGATATCTCTTTCTTCCTCTGCTAGTTAATTGACTTACATGGTTCTTTCCTTTTACCTGTTCTAAACCACTTAACACTTCCTCCCCACAGTCACTCACACACATGTCTACATTCATCTATGTCTTAAAGCCCATGTTTCAGTGATGAATTGAGTGTGGTACAGAGAGGTATGGAAGATGACTTGAAGGTATCTTTCAGTGAGCACATTAACATAGAAAGCTTTGTCTTAATCCCTTTTAGTAATAAATAGAATAAACATACATTTTCCATCAATGAAATGAGCAATTCAGTGGCAGCTTTTATTAAGGGGCTACTGGTTTTCTTTAGGAAAAAAAAAAACATTTTATGAAGGAAAAGGTCTCAGAATGTTTCCAGGGCAGAGAATGCTGGCCATGTTTTACTGTGGACTGTTGCAGGTATAGAAGAGGTTTGGGAGGAGGTCATTTTGAAAAAGCTTCGTAGATGTCTTTTGAATGATGTAGGCTGAGACCCTCTCAAAGTAGTGAGTACAGGTGCTGATGTTGGGGAGTTATTTGAAAAATTAACAGGGCTGGGCACCGTGGCTCATGCCTGTAATCCCAGCACTTTGGGAGGCCGAGGAGGGCGGATCACCTGAGATCAGGAGTTCGAGACCAGCCTGACCAATATGGAGAAACTCCATCTCTACTAAAAATACAAACTTAACCGGGTGTGGTAGCACATGCCTGTAATCCCAGCTATTCAGGAGGCTGAGGCAGGAGAACTGCTTGAACCCAGGAGGCAGAGGTTGCAGTGAGCCGAGATTGTGCCACTGCACTCCTGCCTGGGTCGAAAGAGTGAAACTCTGTCCCCTTCCCTGCCCCCCAAAAAAGTTAACAGGATGTGTAAGTTTTCTAAGATTGTGTGACTGAATGCTGAGATAGTTGTAGTTTAGTTGAAAATATTTAGGTAGACCCATTTCTAAACCCAGACCTGACTTCAACAAATTATGTGACCTTAGGGAAATTGCCTTTCTGAATCATCATTTCACCATCCAACCAAACAGAAATAATAATGGGGATATGAGGACCAAATGAGGTGGTCTGTTTTTATGTAAAAATACTTTGTATATTTTAATGGAGTTTCTTTTATCTCTGAAATGGAGATAATATCTCTTCATAGGGTGATTCTGAGGATTAAATCACAAAGCCATGCAATGCATTTACAAGGTGTTTGAAACTATGGTGCCAAAGGGAATAAGTATTAGCCATCATTATTGTCGTCGCTGTTACTATTTATGTTCTACACCAATGAATGGATATGATAGTCTTATGGTAGCATTTTGGTTATTGTTTTGACACTAATTTATGATTTAGGGGAATAAAGAGATAGTATCATTACGCTTTTAACCCCATGACAATTCTTAATCTGAGAAGCCAAATCCTTGTTTTAGTGAGCTTGACAATTATGTTTTATTTGCATAGCACTTCATTTATTGCAAAGAGCTTTGACAAATATTTATCTCATTAGCTCCTGAGAACAACCCTGATCATTAAGCAGGGCAACACTGATTCCCCGACTGGGAGACGGACAACCTGAGGCTGGGGGCATTGCATTTTAGCCAGATTCACATAGAAAGTTGATGATGCTTACCGTGGGTTCCTCTGGCTGCTACTGCAGAGGCACCCCAGAGCTCTATTTCTGAATAGTTAGGACTCTACTTACCTATGGCTAGGCCTCTACTTATCAATGGCTGACATCTCAGGTGAGCTCCTGGAGGACAGGTACTAAAACACAAATGCCTTCTAATTCTTCAGATGCCAGGCAGCATTCCAGCACATTAGTAGGATTTGATAACTTTTTGAATTCACTTTTTAAACAATTCGAAAACATCCGTGTTATTTCTTGATGATTCTAAATATAGAAATAAGATGTGATGTGTTTAAAAACATGTGGCAGCATCAGTGTAAGAAGTCTAAAAAAGGTAGTTAAAACTTCTGCAGTTGCAGGATTTACACAGAATAGTAACAGATTATTTCTAGATGGTGGGATTAAATGTAATTTTTCTATTTTTTGGCTTTTTAAAATTTTGCTTATTTGTAGTTTCTACCTGTTTTTTTCCCCACCCATTAAATTTTATGTAAAAAGAATAATTATATTCAGTTATCAACAGTACCACATTCTGGAGCTAGTGAATGTATTCTCCACATACTATTTTGGTGACCTTGAACAACTTCTTTGCCTCTCTGATTTTCGGTTTCCCTGTCTATGAAATGGAATAATAATAATAATACACAGCTCATAGGGCTGTGGGAAGATTAACAGAAGTAACAGAAGGATCCTGACATATGATAGGTGCTCAATTAATATATGGCTACCACCACTCTTATCTCTTCTTCCCTACTTTCAAACTTACAGTAATTTGGGGCTAGAAAACAATTTCAGTGGTGGCTTTAACTTATTTACAGAATAAGCCATACAAAGTCACAAAAAACAACTGAGCAAAAGCTTTAAGGTGACAAGTTATCGTAAATCTCAATTCTTTCCCACGCCTCCCTTAGTGACTGGTTCGTACCAGATTTTGTTATTAAATGCTACCTGGCAATGAGCAGAGAAGCCTAGCTAGATTATCCTACCAGGAAGGCTAGGAAGCATTGCTTGTAAAGGCGTCCATGGAGGTGAGGGGAAGGATGAGAGGGGCCTCTGCTGGGTATATTGAGCTGCTTTCTGGGACAGGCCAACATTCAGGCATTCTGGGGTCCTCATGTGCTTGTTCTGGCCCTTGTCTGGATCACTCTGCTTAATAGGAACCAGCAACCTCTGTTTCAGAGCTTGGGCCCAGTTTAGACAACGCTCTAATTGGTTTATGTCATTCATTAGGCATTTCTTTTCTTTAAAGTTGGCGACTCGATGCCAGATTGTGGGGAGAGATTCCGTACCACCCATGTCTGTTTTGTTGTTCCCCAGGTTATAAATGAGATGATGTGGAGGCTCCTCTGGCAGAGTCCATAGCTTGGCTCCCAATTTCAACATTGTTAGAGACCTGCTGTGTTGGGACTGGAGCTGTCCCCTCCCACTTCCACTGTCACACACCAGGAACTGGGCTGGTGCAACGTGCCTGGAGGGGCTACCACTTTCTTCTCTCCTCCTGCGCTGAAAATTGAGGGCTTCCTGATCTGGGTCTTGGGTAACTAAAAGCTCTTCCACCCTTGAAGAGGGATTGCCAGAGGGAAGATGGGGAAAGGTGTGGCAGGAAAGGAAGCAAAAAGCACCAAGGATGGGTTTGCTACCCCACAGATTCCTCAAGCTCAGCAGGCTCAGGAGTAAACTCTTTTCCCCTCCCAAGCTTGCACTGACTGTTCTGGTTAAGGGCACCAGTGTCTTCTCACTCATCAAGGATGAAAACCTCAGGACCATGAAATAGAAAGGTACATGGCCCAATTTTGCCAAGATATTTCCATCTAAAGGTTAAGATTCTGTTATCTTTGACTCAGAAGTCTATCTCCTTCTTTTTATTCTCTTTGTTACTGCCCTGTTTCAGGTCCTCACAGTTCCTCCACCCAGAGGGTCCTAACTGTTCTCCTTACTTTTATTTTCCAAAATCCATCTTGTGTGTCAAGTTCTGACCATTTAATCATCACAAGTCAAAGCCATGCTCCAGTTCATATCTCTTCCCTTATTAAAAGCTTGCCTCATTCTGCAATTGTTTGCAACATAAAGACAAACTCCTGAGCCTAGTCCCCAATACCTTCTATTACCTGTCTGCAATCTATTTTCCAGCCTTTTGGCCTGTTTCCCCATGAACACTAAGTTTGAGGGCCACACTGGAATATTCAACAGGTCCTGTACAATACATTTTCTTCTGTATATACTATATGAAGGGCTAAGAAAAAAGGGTAGTTGGATATATAAAACATGTGAATGTCTCATTAGTTTATTCTTCTTTACCAGATGGTTATGCCCATACAAAACTGTCTGGTGATTTTGAAAATCAAAGTTTAAATTTCTGGAGAGTGATAAAAGTGAAGAGATTTGGAACCAAGTACTTAGATACCATATCACCTCTGCAGTGATATGAAAGATCCTATGGGGAGCTGAGGAGGAAAAACCAGCTCTTTCTTGGAGCCAATTTCAAATTATATAATAACCAGATTCATGGTGTAATATAACCATATAAATCATATATAATGGTACAGTTTGTGCTTGGGGCCCACTTTGCTTCTTGCGTGAAAGCAAATGAGCAAAGGTTGAACTGGAACGATCAATTAGCGTTACTGAAACACTCATTAGTCTACATGATTTCTGTGTGAGGCTTACCTGGAAAAACAATGCTACCACCTCCTCTGTGTTTCCTTTAGAGAGACGGTAAGTGGGCCGTGTATCACGGGGGAAATACACAGGTCTTGATTCAAATAGACCAAAGACAATGCTTCAGCCATTTGAAATAGGTTCTTTGAACATTAATTTCCTCATAAATATAGCAAACACTGTATTTAAGATTGCTATAATATGTGAAGACAATAAATATGAAGATGTGTAGACAATTAATGTTCCCTTTTCTATGTCACCTTTAATTACACAACACTTACAGTGACACACACACACACACACACACACAGAGACAGAGAGAGAGAGAGAGACAGAGAGAGAGAGACAGAGAGAGAGAGAGAGAAAAAAAAAGTGCTCAAGCAGGAAGAAACTGGTTTAAAACTTTAAGCTTTAGGGCAATACTCATTATTCGTCTCACCTAGGATGAGAAGTAGAAAAACTCCAACACCTTCCCACATTTATGCTTTTGTTTTATGTGCTTCTCTGTGGAATAACCTTTCCCCAATCTTTGAATGAGCATTTCTTATTATACTTCCATGTTCTAATTAAATCGCCACTTCTTTCAAAATTGACTCATCCTCAAATCAGGTGTGGAATCTGCTCTCTGTAATGAGAGCTTCTCCCCTCAGTTTTCTCCTATCTTTACTAGAATACATATCTTTCGGCCAGGCGCAGTGGCTCTCACTTGTAATCTCAGCACTTTAGGTGACTGAGGCGGGTGGACCACGAGGTCAGGAGATGGAGACCATCCTGGCAAACACGGTGAAACGCCATCTCCACTAAAAATACAAAAATTAGCCAGGCATGGTGGCGGGCACCTGCAGTCCCAGCTACTTGGGAGGCTGAGGCAGGAGAATGGCTGGGACCTGGGAGGCGGAGGTTGCAGTGAGCCAAGATTGTGCCACTGTACTCCAGCCTGGTGACAGAGATTTCATCTCAAAAATAAATAAGTGCATAAATACGTATCTTTCCTAGTAGACTCTGAGCAACCTGAATGCAGAGGCATTTCCTTATTCATCTCTGATCAACACTGCCAAGGCTGTGCACAGTTCAGCTCAGTACACATTTGTTGAATGAGTAATATTGTTGCTAAGTTAGAGTTCAGTACTTTACATCTTTTAAACTACATTGTCTCTGTGGCTTTAAATTAGTTCATTTTGTTTAGTATTTGTCAGTTAACATAAACTCTATTGGGTACTGCTCAGATTGGAAAAAAAAAAAAAAAAAGACCTTGGTCTCTTTGACCCTTAACTTATTATGAAGGAGTTGCTTTAATATTCAGAGACTCATTTCTTCTCTGCTCTGTGTAGAAATGTGTGGGGATGTGGTAGTTGAAGGCTTCATTTGTATCCCAAGCATCTTTAGAGGATTGTGTGTACGTGCAAATTTTAATTTAAATGATTAGAAGTTCCCAAGGGTGTGTAATGCTGTACTAGACATAATACAGGATTAATTAAAGACCGTGCTCAAACTTTGTCTTTCTGGCTCTTACAGTATTTTGGATAATGCTTGCAATGCAAATAGAATTAATTAGCCAGATACTGAAATGTTTTGCCACATCCTAATTATGTTGTGGGGAAAGATGAATTACTTAGTTTCATTTTAAAATGATGTTTTAAAAAAATTAGACTATTTCTTAAGCCTTGACCAGGATAGGAGTTTGTGTTTTTGTTTGTTGGTTTGTTTACCTGTTTGGGGCTTTATCTTCCTTAATTCAAGAACTATTTCTAAAATGGAGGTACACTTCATGATGAGTTGCTAAGTCAATGCTGGTCTTACCAGGATATAACAAACTCAATTTCTTTTGCTTTTGCCTTGAGCCATTTAGCCTAAATAAGTCATCAGGAGGATTTGTTTGTTCTCTGCCTTACAGTTTCTGATCAAAATCTTCTTTGTGAAAGATCAGGTGCCAAAGATGGAATTTAACTGTGAGCTGTATTTTCCATGCCTAATTTCTTCAAAAGTTAATTTGAAAAACCAACTCCTCACAATATAGTTTAGCAGAAGCAGGTATAAGAAAAAGCTTAGTAAAAGGCGAAAGATTTATATGATCTGAAGGACACAAGAACATAAAATCAAACACCACATGTTCTCACTCATAGGCGGGTGTTGAACAATGAGAACACATGGACACAGGGAGAGGAGCACTATATGCTGGGGTCTGTTGGGGGGAAATAGGGGAGGGACAGTGGGGGGTGGGGAGTTGGGGGGAGATAGCATGGGGAGAAATGCCAGATATAGGTGAAGAGGAGGAAGGCAACAAATCACACTGCCACGTGTGTACCTATGCAACAATATTGTATGTTCT
>CAUYQU010067107.1:0-24683 GCA_963574635.1 Cheracebus regulus | reverse complement strand
CGCCCTCCCCCCTCCATCACTCCACCCATCCAACCTCCTTCCATCCTCCATCCATCCATACTCCATCCATCCTTCCAGCCTCCATCCATCCATCCATCCATCCTCCATCCATCCTTCCATCCTCCATCCATCCATCCATCCTTCATCCATCCATCCTTCAATCCTCCATCCATCCATCCATCCTCCATCCTCCATCCATCCATCCATCCATCCATCCTCCATCCATCCATCCATCCATCCGTCCATCCATCCATCCGACCTCCATCCATCCATCCGTCCTCCATCCATCCATCCGTCCTCCATCCATCCATCCTCCATCCGTCCATCCATCCATCCTCCATCCATCCATCCATCCTCCATCCATCCATCCTCCATCCATCCGTCCATCCTCCATCCATCCATCCATCCATCCTCCATCCATCCGTCCATCCTCCATCCATCCATCCATCCTCCATCCTCCATCCATCCATCCATCCATCCATCCATCCTCCATCCATCCATCCTGCCATCCTGCTTGTCTCTTGTGACCAGCCAAACCCTCTTTTGTTTTACGTACATTCCCTTCACTAAAAATCAAAGCAAGCCAATCTACATCGAGCCAAGAAACCTACTTTTCTAAGGACAGGAACCAGTGCTTTGCCTTCTTTCATGAACCTGTGAGCTCTCTGCGCTGTCTTGCTGAAATCTGGCTTTAAAGCCGTGGAGGCTGAGCTCACTGGCCTCTAAAGGGCAGTGCACATATTTGGTTTGGAGCACACTCCTGATCACAAGGCACATTTTTAGAGGCTTGGAACCTTTCCTTTCTGTTGCTCACCAAGGAAAAGGCACAAGAAAGAAAATGATGTGGAGATTCTTGGGGGACAGAGCAGGCCACGAAGGAAACTGTGAGTGTCTCTGGCAAGCCCCGTTTCCCGCAGGCTCTGGTCCAGGCAGCTCCGGAAAGTCTCTGGGTTGTTAAAAACCCCAGCTGGTCCACGTTTGGTTTTCAGCAAAGCCCTGTCTCTTTAAGTTTGCGCGGGGAGGCCTGGGGACGGCCAACTTTTAATCGTACACACATGGGGTTTTTGGGAGCTGGCCCTGCGCTTTGCCAACAAGCACATGCCCTGTTTTCTTTCCTTTGAGGAGAGAAATTCTGGAGCCCCAGGGAGGAACAGGATGGCCCTGTGACCACAGTCTGAGGCCTGGCGGGGCGGGGGGATGCAGAAGCCAACCTGAGAGCCAGATCCTTTTCCTGCATCTTCGGGTCTGAAGGATTTTCTAGGAAAATTAACCTTTGCCAAGGCTTCCATGTGGGGAAGGGACAGGTTTCTGAGTAATTTCTTTCTTGCTCTCCCCCTTTTTTTTTTTTTCCTTGAAACAGGGTCTCGCCGTGTGGCCCAGGCTGAAATGCAGTGGTGTGATTATAGCTCACTGCAGCCTTGACCTCGGGGCTCAGCCTCCCAAGTAGCTGGGACTACAGGCACGCACCACCACACCCGGCTAACTTGTAAATTTCTTGTAGAGACGGGTCTTGCTGTGTTGCTCAGGCTGGTCTTGAAATGCTGGGCTCAAGCTCAAGCTCCTGCCTTGGCTTCCCAAAGTGCTGGGATTACAGACGTGAGCCACCATGCCTGGCCGGTAATTTCTCATTGTGAATTGGCTCCCTGTAAGTCACAGAGCCTGTCCTGAGTCCCTTCATTTGAATGAGGGTAAAAAGACAGAGGTGAAAAGGACAGAATCTGTCTTGTGAAGCAACCAGAAGAAAATTCCCCTAAGAAAGCCGTCTGGGAGGCAGCGGACATAACACTAGTCTACATCAGACAATTAAATGTGAGGGATGAAGGGTGAGCCCCAACTGGTGTGAAATAACACTTAGCATTAAAATGAAAAGATGCAAGTTCCAGTGACTTTCAAATCTGGCAACAAATCATAAGATTCCCGCCCCTCCTTCTGCAACAATGATTCAAAAATACAAGATTTTTTTCTGTTCCCCTCCTCCTCCATCCATAATTACCAGCTGATTGTTCTCAATGTTCTTCATAAAACCCACACCCCAGCATCGGCCCTGGCGCCAATGTATACAAGAATTTCGCTTCGGTCGGCGCTGCGGCTGCTTTGAACCAGGGAGCCAAGAAAACCCGCTTGGAGCTGGAGTCCTGTGGCCATCGGGCTCCCCCAGGGAAGCACAGGGAAAACATGCTTGCCTTTGAGCCGTGGGCCCTGGGAGCGGGAGTGCGGTGGGCCAGGGATGAACGGGAACAGGGAGGAGACGGGGACAAGGGACGGTTGGCCCCCCAGGGGAGGTCCGTGTGTGGCCTCCCTCACGGCTACTCTTCTGCCGAGGACGATGCAGGGCTCTCGTCATCCGACATCGGGGCAAACTGAAAGGAGAAGTGGCATTCTTTTTGTTTGAGATCCTTGTCAATCCCCCGAGGCGCCAATGTGGTGGCTGGCCTGCTAGTTGTGGTGGGTGAGTGGGAGGGAGGCATGGCCCCTGGCCCCAAGGAGGCGGCGATCTGGGGGCACCATTTTGAAGAAGCAAACTCATGACTGGGGCCGAGGAGTTTCACGGGGGTGAGGGATGGAAGGGAATGAGAGTGCACAGTGGCTGGTCAGGGAGGGGGAAGTCTCAGCTGGCTGTGAACGGCATCGAGGGGCCAGCCAGCGGGGAACGGAATTCCAGGCAGTGGAAACAGCACGTGCAAAGGCCCTGGGGTAAGCACACAGGGGGTGTGGCAATAAGGCCAGTGTAGGTGGAGGGGGAGAGAAGCAGGAGTGGGGAAGGTGAGGGTGGTTGTACAGGGCCTGGTGGGTTTTGGAGAGGACTTTGGCTTTTTCTTTTTCTTTTTTTTTTTAGGTGGACTTTCACTCTTGTTGCCCAGGCTGGAGTACAATGGTGCAATCTCGGCTCACTGCAACCTCCACCTCCCGAGTTCAAGCAATTCTCATGCCTCAACCTCCCGAGTAGCTGGGATTACAGGTGCCCACCACCACGCCCAACTAATTTTTGTATTTTTAGTAGAGATGGAGTTTCACTATGTTGGCCAGGCTGGTCTTGAACTCCTGGGCTCAGGTGATCCACCTGCCTTGGCCTCCCAAAGTGCTGGGATTACAGGCGTGAGCCACTGCATCTGGCCAGAATGCTCCTTAAACACATCAGGCACATTCCTGCCTCAGGGCCTTTGCACTGCCTGTTCCTGCTGCCTGGAAGACCACGTGATTCACTCGTTGACTTCCCCAGGTGCTGACTCAAATGTCATCTCTTCTCTGAGGGCCTCCAACAGCTTCCCCATCACGCGCCATCCCACGTCCCTTGTTTTTTTTTTTGAGACAGAGTCTCTCTGTGTTGCCCAGGCTGGACTGCAGTGGCATGATCTCTTGCTCACTGCAACCTCTGCCTCCAGGGATGAAGCAATTCTCCTGCCTCAGCCTCCTGAGCAGCTGGGACTACAGGTGCACGGCCCCCCAAAGTGTTGGGATGACAAGCGTGAGCCACCGCGCCCGGACTGATTGTGTCTCTTACCAGAATGACCCCTCCATATAGGGGGATACTGTTTTCTGTTTTGATCAGTGCTGTGACCCCTGGGGACTGCCTAGAACTGGGTCTAACACGTAGCGAGTGCTCAGTAAATATTTTTCAAATGAGTGAATGGTGACTAAGACGTGGATTTGGAACCAGACAGACCCAGGCGCGAAAACTGTTATGCCACCCATGACTGTGCAGCTTATTTGTGACTAATTTCCTCACTGGGGCACCACGAGCATTCAACAAGCAGCTGACCGTGAAGCCCTCAGCATGAACCCCATGCACAATCGCTCTTCATAAGCCTCCGTCCCCTCTGGCCAGGGACAGTGGCCGACCCCTGTAATCCCAGTGCTTTCAGAGGCCGAGAAGGAAGCATGGCTTGAGCCCAGGAGTTCAAGCTCAGCCTGGGCAACATAGTGAGATCCCCATCTCTACAAAAGATAGAAAAAAATGGCGCGGTGGCTCATGCCTGTAATCCCAGCACTTTGGGAGGTAGAGGTGGGCAGATGACTTGAGCTCAGGAGTTCAAGACCAGCCTGGCTAACATCAGCCTGGTGAAACCCTATCTCTACTAAAAATACAAAAATTAGCCAGGTGTGGTGATGTGCACCTATCATCCCAGCTATTCTGGAGGCTGAGGCAGGAGAATCGCTTGAACCTGGGACATACAGGTTGCAGTGGGCGGAGACTGCACCACTGCACTCCAGCCTAGGTGATAGAGCAAGACTCTGTCTGAAAACAAAAGAAAACAAAACAAAACTCAGCCAGGTATAGTGGCATGCACGTATAGTCCCAGCTACTCAGGAGGCCGAGGTGGGAGGATCACTTGAACTCAGGAAGTGGAGGTTGCAGTGAACTATAATTGTGCCGCTGCATTCCAGCCTGGGTGATGGAGTAAGACCCTGTCTCGCTGGGCGCAGTGGCTCACACCTGTGATCCCAGCACCTTGGAAGGCCGAGGTGGGCGGATCACCTGAGGTTGGGAGTTCGAGACCAGCCTGATGGAGAAACCCCGCCTCTACTAAAAGTACAAAATTAGCCAGGTGTGGTGGCACCTGCCTGTGATCCCAGCTACTCAGGAGATCGTTTGAACCTGGGAGGCTGAGGTTGTAGTGAGCAGAGATCATGCCATTGCACTCAAGCCTGGGCAACAAGAGCAAAACTCCGTCTCAAAAAAAAAAAAAAGACCCTGTCTCAAAACAAAAACAAAAACAAAAATAACAAGAAATCTGTCTCCTCTCGGAGTCCCTTCCGCCCCGCGCCCGCCCTGCCAGTTGACACTCACCGAGCACTTGATGTTCATGCGGGAATACAGCATGGACGCAATTTCACTCTGCCCTGAGTCCAAGGCCACCATCAGAGCTGTGCTCCCGTCCTGCGAAGTATCGGTGCTATGAATGACGTCCCCACATTGTGCTCCCACCCTCCCCGGGGTGCACCTGGTTGGAGACTCACGCGATCCGTGAGTGAGATGTCACAGCTGGGCACGGCCAGCAGCAGCCCCGCGATCTCCTTGTGGCCGTGCTCACAGGCGCACATGAGGGCCGTGGAGCCGTCATCGTCTTGCACGTTGACGTCTGCCTCGCAGGCCAGCAGGGCTTTGACCACGTCCACCCGCCCGTGGCTGACCGCCAGCATCAGGGCCGTCTGTCCAGCCTGGGGAGGGCAAGGAACAGGATTATGGCTCATGCAGGCCCCAGGGCAGGACACCCTTGCTCTAGAACCTGCTGTGGCTCCCACATATTCTGATGGTGAAATGTACCCTCAACTTGCTGGTCTCCTCCTGAATCTCAAACAACCCTTCTCACCACTGGGGGAGTAATAAATCCATAGAGACAGAAAGCAGATGAGTAGTTGTGAGCGGCTAGAAGCAGGGGCAGGGGGAGAACTAATGAATGACTACTAATGGATACAGGTTTCCTTTGAGGGTGATGAGAACGTTCTGGAATTAGAGGTGTTGGTTGCACAGCAGGGTGAATGTATTTTATACCAGCAGTGCTTTTAGTTTTGTTTCGTTTCAGAGACGGGGTCTTGCTCTGTTGCTCAGGTTGGAGTGCAGTGGCACGATCACAGCTCACAGCAGCCTTGACTTCCCCAGACTCAGCTGATCCTCCCACCTCAGCCTCCTGAGTAGCTGGGACTATAGGCATGAGCCACAATGCCTGGCTAATTTTTGTATTTTTTGTATAGATAGGGGTTTGCCATGTTGCCCAGGCAAACTGTTCACTTTAAAAGGGTTAGTTTTGGGCGCTGTGGCTCAGGCCAGTAATCCTAGCATTTTGGGAGGCCGAGGAGGGGGAACTGCTTGAGCACAGAAGGTCAAGGCTACAGTGAGCTGTGATGATGCCACTGCACTCCAGCCTAGGTGACAAAGTGAGACCCTGTCTCAAAAAAAAAGTTAGAAATAAAGGGGTTAGTCTTATGTTTTCTGAAGTTCACCTTCTTTTCTTTCTTTTTTAATAGAGGAGGGTGGGGGGAGGGTTTCCCTATGCTGCCCAGGCTGGTCTCGAACTCCTGACCTCAAGCAATTCTCCTGCTTTGTTCTCCCAAAGTGCTGGGATCACAGGCATTAGCCACGTCGCCAAGCCTCATCTTAATTTTTTTTTTTTTTTTTTTTGAGAGCAGAGTCTTACTCTGTTGCCCAGGCTAGGGTGCAGTGGTTCGATCTCAGCTCACTGCATCCTCCGTCTCCCAGGTTCAAGCGATTTTCCTGCCACCTCCTGAGTAGCTGGGATTACGGGCATGTGCTACCACGCCCGGCTAATTTTTTTACTTTTTAGTAAAGACAGGGTTTCACCATGTTGGCCAGGCCGGTCTTGAACTCCTGACCTCAAGTGATCCGCCCAAATCAGCCTCCCACAGTGCTGTTATTATAGGCATGAGCCACGGTGCCTGGCCATTTTTTGAAAATGAAGCCACTAAAAAAAATTTCTTGGAAATTAAAGCAAAATTAAATCAATAAAAATAAAGCAGGTCATGCCTGTTATGGCTCATCACATCCCTGTTTTGTTCCCTTGCTGTCTTCAGGCTGTTGCCAATCCTTCTCCTCCTCACTGTCCCCACCGGGTCCCTGCTTCCCTGCTCTTTTTAAAATTTTCTTTATGTTTGAGACAGAGTTTCGCTCTTGTTGCCCAGGCTGGAGTGCCATGGTGTGATCTCGGCTCACCACAACCTCCACCTCCCGGGTTCAAGCGATTCTACTGCCTCAGCCTCCTGAGTAGCTGGGATTACAGGCATGTGCCACCATGCCGGGCTAATTTTGTATTTTTAGTAGAGATGGGGTTTCTCCTTGTTGGTAGGCTGGCCTCGAACTCCCGACCTCAGGTGATCTGCCCACCTTGGCCTCCCAAAGTGCTGAAATTACAGTTGCGAGCTACCGCACCTGGCCTTGCTTGCTCTTTGGCCCAGACACCTGTCCATAGGCCCCAGTCACCTCCACAGTCATGTTTCTGCTTTCCAACACATAGCTGAAGGGAGCTCTCAAACCAGGGATCAGGCCACGCCATTTCCCTACTTAAACTCCCCTGGTGGCTTCCTGTAGCCCTTGAGTCCATACTGGCTTGAGTCCTGGTGCTCCCTGAAATGCCTATATCTCAAAGCACTAGCTAGTTAGTGAGCTTCAGGAGACCATGCCTGTGTATTCGTCATTTGAGTCCCCAGTGTCCAGCCTGGGGAACCCAGTTGCTGCTCAATGAACTTTCCAGCAGGATGTAGGACAGTGTCATATTATGAAAGGCAAGGACCCCCATATCCACCACTCCTTCCAGTTTCCACAAGAAGGGCCTGTGTCAGAGGCAGCCTGGTCATGAAGAGCAGGGCTCCGGAGCCAGAGCACCCGGGTTTGGGCCTGGCACCTGGCTGGGATGCCATAAAGCAGGAAGAGCCGCCTGGGTCTGCAGCTGCTGAGGGCCCCTACCTGGCTGGCTTTGGCATTGACGTCACCAAGCCGGAAGAGCTGAAGGACAGTCTCGATGTCATCCTGGGTCTTCAGGGTGGCCAGGGCGGTGAGCATAATCGGGCTGTAGCCAGCACGGTTCTGTTTGTCCACCTTGCAGACACCTAGAGGGGTGGTACGAACCTCAGACCAGGCATCTGTGCTGGCGGACCACCCCAAGGAATGTGGGCATCACGTCTCCTCCATCAGTCTAGCGTGCCCCCATCCCCTTTTCTCAGACAGAGGACCCCACTCTGCCCAGAGGCCTCCATTTCCACTGGGTCACCCCTCTAGACCAGGGGCTCCTAGAGTTGGAGATGATCCCTCCTCCATCAGATTTGGGGCCCCTGATACTGGCCATCTGTATTTAGGGCTGAGAATAGAAACTGGGTCTCCCCCATTAATTTGAAACAGCCATTTACCCTCAGACTGGACCATGTCTCCCCATCAGACTGTGGGCCCTGCGTCCTTCATCAGCCGGGGAGGCGGCCTCCCTCAGACTGGACCGTGTCTCCCCCATCAGACTGTGGGTCCTGCGTCCTTCAACAGCCTAGGGGGCTGCCTCCCCAAAAGAAGGGCAAGTTTCTTCCTGCCTGAGGCCACGTCCTCCTTCCAAGCCCCAGACTTGAGGCCGCATCCTTCTGTTAGACCAGGGCTCCAGGGATGCCACCTCCATCCTGCCGGCTGTCTGGGGATGCTGGAGGGCCACATGTGTTCCTAAGATCACTTCTGCCTTTTCCATTACGCTGGCTAAAGGTAGGACCTGCGCCTCCCCCAGCAGACTGGGAAGGCGGTGTCTCCTCCATCAGACCGGGAGGACAGCAACTCTCCTGTAAGAGCAGGAGGATGGAGTCTCTGCTATCAGACTAGGAAGAGTCATGTCTCCCTTGCTACACTGGGAAGGTGGTGTCTCACTCATTAGACTGGGAGGGCAGTGTCTCCACCATTAGACTGAGAAGACAGCATCTCCTCTATCAGACTGGGAGGGCCACCTCCCCCTGACAATGAACTGGGAAGGTGATGTCTCCTTCATTAGACTAGGCAGGTGTGTCTCCTCCATCAGCCTGGGAGGGTGATGTCCCCGCATCACAGTCGCAAGGTGGCATCTCCCATATCAAACTGGGAAAGTCACATCTCCTCCATCAGACTGGGAGGGCCATCATATACCCCCTCATGGAACTGGGAAGATGGTGTCTCCTCTATCAGACTGGAAAGCTGGTGTTCCTCCACATCCGATTGGAAGGTGGCATCTCCCACGTCAGACTGGGAGAGAGGTGTTCCCTCTATTATACTGAGAAGGCCACGCCTCCCCCATCATCTTCCTCCTCCAACAGACAAGGAGGGCAGTCAGTGTCTTCCCTATCAGGCTGGGGATGGCGGACAGCAGCTGTTTGGAGCCTTGTCCTCCCCACGGGGCTCACCGCTGTCCAGCAGCTGCTGCACCACCGGGAAGTTGGCGTGAGACACGGAGTAGTGCAGTGCCGTGTTGCCGTTGCTGTCGGCGATGTTGACCACGTAGTCCAGCAGCCGCCCAGACATGGCCCGGAACGTGACCAGGTGCCGCCGCACAAGCTCGGGGTGTGCGTCGCTGCGGCAGGCCAGGCGCAGCCACTCCTGCAGCACCGTGGTGTAGGCCACTTTCTGCATGCGAGTCGGGGGAAAGGGTGTGAGGGCGGGGAGGCTCACTGGGACATCCCCCAACCCCAACGGGCCCCCTGGAGAAAAGTGTGGTGCCCTTGTCCTGGAAAAGGTTCTCAAGAGAAGTGCAGACACTCCCAGAGTGAAGTGCAGACATCCCTGCACCAATAAGACCCTTGGAGCGGGGTGTGGACTCTGCAATCTCCAACATGTTCCCCCGAGGAAGGTGTGAGCACCTCCACCCTGGATATAATTTCTCTCTCTCTCTTTTTTGAGATGGAGTCTCACTCCATTGCCAGGCTGGAATGCAGTGGTGCGATCTCAGCTCACTGCAACCTCTGCCTCCTGGTTTCACAAGATTCTCCTGCCTCAGCCTCTCGAGTAGCTGGGACTACAGGTGCCCGCCACCACACCCAGCTAATTTTTTGTGTTTTTAATAGAGATGGAGTTTCACCATGTTGGCCAGAATGGTCTTGATCTCCTGACCTAGTAATCTCCCACCTCAGCCTCTCAAAGTACTGGGATTACAAGCACAAGCCACCGTGCCCGACTTTTTTTTTTTTTTTTTTTGAGACAGTTTTGCTCTTGTTGCCATGCTGGAGTACAGTGGCATGATCTCAGCTCACTGCAACCTCCACCTCAGGTTCAAACAATTCTTCTGCCTCAGTTTACCGAGGAGCTGGGATTACACACACCTGCCACCATGCCCAGCTAATTTTTGTATGTTCAGTAGAGACAGAATTTTGTCATGTTTTGGCCAGGCTGGTCTTGAACTCTTGACCTCAGGTGATCTACCAGCCTCGGTCTCCCAAAGTGCTGGGATTACAGGCATAAGCCGTGCCTGGCCTCTTTTTTTTTTTTTTTTAATGATGGGGTCTGCTCCGTTGCCGAGGCTGGAGTGCAGTAACATGATCAGGGCTCACTGCAACCTCACCCTCCTAGGCTCAAGCCATCTTCCCGTCTCCACCTCTCAAGTAGCTGGGACTACAGGTGAGCACCACTATGCCTGGCTAATTTTTCAAAGAATTTGTAGAGGTCGGGTGCAGTGATTCACTCCTGTAATCCCAGCACTTTGAAAGGCTGTGGTGGGCAGATCACTTGAGGCCATGAGTTCGAGACCAGCCTGGACAACATGGTAAAACCCCATCTCTACTCAAAATACAAAAAATTAGCCAGGCATGCTAGTAGTCCCAGCTACTCGGGAGGCTGAGGTAGGAGACTTGCTTGAACCTGGGAGGCAGAGGTTGCAGTGAGCTGAGATCACGCCACTGCTCTCCAGCCTGGGCGACAGAGTGAGACTCCGTCTCAAAAAACAAAAAGAATCTGTTTGTAGAAATGGGGTCTCACTATGTCGCCCAGGCTGGTCTTGAACTCCTGGCCTCAAGCGATCCTCCTGCCTTGACCTCCCAAAGCACTGGGATGACAAGGACTGCGCCCGGCCCTGGTTATAATCTCCAAAGTCGAGTGTGGACGCCCAAAAAGGGAAATCTGGATGTCCCTCCCCGGAAGCTCCCAGTAAGAACAGGAACCCCAGGCCAGCTTGGCCAGTGAACGGTCATCCTCCAGCCTCTCCCTACCTCCCTGGCCTCTCTCCGAGGCCGATGACTTGAGCACCACCCACCCCCAAGCTTCGGGCTTGGGTCTCAGAGTCCCCACTAGGCAGGAGCAGGAAGTCACTAAGGATGAGGAGAGGCCATGGGTGTGGTGGAAGTAGGGTTTCGGGGGGTCCCACCTAGGCCCAGTGCCAGACCGTACCAGCTCCCGCTCTGTGAGGGCGTTGGGATTGTCCAGGTACTTTTCCAGGGCCAAGCAGGCTGAGATGAGGTCAGGGCTTAGCTCCATCCTGCCAGGAACAGACAAGTGGGGGACTAAGTCACCCCCCAGCCCCCTGCGTTCTCCCTCCAAATCCTCACGTCCCACTCTGGTGCCTGGGAAGAGACTTGACATTCTGCACCATGTCACCCACACTAGGGTCACCTGAATGGTGGCATCTCAGACCCTCCTTCACCCAGGACATGCATTTACATTGCACCCCAAGGGGCAGATGTGGGGAACACACAGACCCCCAAGGGAGAGTGGACACACAAGCCGAAGTTTATTCTAAACACCCACTGGCAAATAGAAAATATTTTCCAAGGGCAAATTTTTTCACCAGGGAAATAAAAAAGAGACATAAATAGAACAGGCAGGTAGAGGGAACATCCCAAAGTAGGTGGGTGACTTCAGGATAAACTTTGGCTGGCCTCCTAAATCCTAACCCCAGCAGCCCAAAATACTTCCACCAGGGCCTTCAGCAAAGCCTCCAGAACTTCGGATGCCCAGAAGGAGCAAGTGATCGCTCGTTAATTCAGACTAAAGTGTGCATGACTGATAGGAGGGTCCTTCAAAGGGCTTGAAGGGTGGGGTTTGAGGCAGAGGTCATCCACCTCCGGCCCTGCTTAAATCCCTCCCACCCAGAAAACTGACCTGATCTCCTCCTCTGTGTTTGATCCTGACGCCCCCTCTGCTGTGGGTATATGCTGAGATTCTCGAGACAGCTGGCACTCCTGCCGGCTGGTCTTGGCCACTGCCACCCCTGCAGGTCTGAGCTGGGGGGCTTCGGCCACGCTTGGAACCCTCTCCCCCGGCTCTGGGGCCTCGTTCTCTGTGCTGTCATTGTCTGAGATGTTCTCTGTTGTGCTGGAGTCCTCGGATGACGACTCATACCTGGGGAGGAACAAGCGGGGCGGGGGAGATGCTGCAGATGGGATGAGAAATGCTGGGAAAGGCAGGGATCCGGCTACATGACTTCTGTGGGTGTCCGCTTCCCCTTCTGTTCAATGGCAGGATTGGCATTTCAGGGCTGCGGGGATGTGATCTATAGCAATGGGCACATAGTAAGTGCTCAGTGAACATTAGCAGTGGTTGTGAGCATGCTCGGGGCGAGGGGCACTGCTTTTCACTTGCTGCTCTTTGACATTTCTAGCATACCAACCCCTGCTTTTTTTTTTTTTTTTTGAGATGGAGTCTCACTCCGTTGCTCAGGCTGGAGTCCAGTGGTGCGATCTCTGCTCACTGCAACCTCCACCTCCTGGGTTCAAGCAATTCTCCCACCTCAGCCTCCTGGGTAGCTGGGACTACAGGCGCACACCACCACGCATAGCTAATTTTTTTATTTTTAATAGAGACAGGGTTTCACTATTTGGTCAGGCTGGTCTCAAACCCCTGACCTCAAGTGATCCACCCACCTCAGCCTCCCAAAGTGTTGGGATTACAGGCGTGAGCCCCTGTGCCTGGCCACGCTCCCCTGTCGTTTTAAGATTGGGTCTGACTCTGTTGCCCAGGCTATTACCCAGTGGTGCAGTCTTGGCTCACTGCAACCTCTACCTCCTGGGTTCAAGCAATTCTCCTGCCTCAGCCTCCAGAGTAGCTGGGACTATCGCTTACACCACTGTGCTCGGCTAATTTTTGTATTTTTTAGTAGAGACAGTGGTTTGCCATGTTGGCCAGGCTGGTCTCGAACGCCTGAGCTCAGGTGATCCGTCTGCCTTAGCCTCCGTGAGTGTTGGGATTACAGGCGTTAGCCATTGCACGTGACCTCTAGCCCCCCCGGCTTTTCTTTTTTTTTTTTTGAGACGGAGTCTCACTCTGTTGCCCAGGCTGGAGTGCAATGGTGAGATCTAGGTTTATTGCAGCCTCTGCCTCCTGGGTTAAGTGATTCTCCTGCCTCAGCCTCCCAAGTAGCTGGAACTGTGCCCACCACACCCAGCTATTTTTTTGTATTTTTAGTAGAGATGGGGTTTCATCATGTTGGCCAGGCTGGTCTTGAACTCCTGAGCTCAAGTGATCCGCCCTCCTCGGCCTCCCAAAGTGCGGGGATCACAGGTGTGAGCCACCGCACCTGGCCCCTCTAGCCCTTTTAACATAGGTGATTCACACTCTCGTCCCACCGCAAACAGGGCTCTCTTGTGTTTCTTGCTGCCTCTGGACAAAACCTAATCAAGCTTCTAGGCTCGGCATTCAAGGCCCCAAACCAACCATCACTCCCTGCGCCTCCTGCTTCTCATGTCACTCTGCTTTCTCGTCTTTGAGCCTTTACCCACACTGTGCCCCTGCCAGGAGAGCCCTCCCCACGCCCTCTCTTTGCCTTGCTGGCTTCCACTTCTCCTGGAGCACCTGCGTCTCCTCCTTCTGGAACCCCCTAGGGCCACCTGTGTTTTTCTTGAGGCCTCGTACCACCTGAGTGTCATCCCCATCACGGCTCCAACCACAACCTGGTAAGTGGCTCCAACTACCCATCGGCGCCCAGCTCCCCACTGGACCCGGAGCTCTATCAGGGCAGGAAGCAGAGTCCAGCACCTTCTGTGGGGTAGTGCAGTGCAGTGGTTATACCTTGAGCAGTTGAGCCAGGCCACCCGGGGCCGACTCCTGGGTCACTGAGTGAGCTCCAGCAACTCGCTCAGCCTCCTCATGCCTCAGTTTCCTCATCTCTCCCTTGTGGTTTGATTAAACAAATTAACCAAAGCAAGGGGCTTGGAACAAGGGAATTAGGAGGCTCTTGTGTGTGGATGAACAGAGGAAGGGGTGGGAAGTGAGGGGTGGGGGGGGTCTTCTCCTCTCACCCGCCATTGACCCCCACGAACTGGAGGCTCCTCCGGTGGGTCATGGGGTCTGCAATCTCCTCTTTCTGTTTCATGATAGATTGCACGTCTGCTGGAGGCCCACCTGGAGGGGAGGACAGAAGCGATGTTGTGAGAACCCTTCAAGGCCAGACTCTGAGCTGAAGTCATCTGGGTGCCCTCTCCCTCTTGGCGGCCACCCACCACTTACCGGCGCCCCCGGCCTCCTCAGACTCTCGGGAGGCTGCTTGCCTGGTGGGCTCCCTGTGGGTGGTGTCCTGGGTGGGCACCCAGCCTGGGGTCTTCTCAGGCTGTGTCAGGGAGGCTACCTCGGACCCTGCGGGTGATGAGGATGATTCAGCAGGAACTTGTGGGAGGCCTGGAGGGACAGGAAACGAGGTGTCTGCTGCTGGTCATAAAAGCCAAACAACCACACTGCAGGTCACACACCCCGGGCCGGGTGCTGTCCAAGGGCCGATTTTCGTGTTACCACATCCAGTCTTCCTGGACCTCAGCGGGAAGTCGGATTGTTATGAATGAGGAAACTGAGGCACAGAGCTGCCAAGGTCACCCCTTGAGCAGGTGGCAGAATCCACTTCCAACCCTGGTTTGGTGCCTGCCCAGCAGCTAGTCAGGGACAGGGACAACCCTGTGGCCCCACATCCCTGGCTTCAGCCTGAGTGAGCTCTAAATGTAAGGTCTGGCCGGGCACGGTGCCTCACGCCTGTCATTGCAGCATTTTGGGAGGCCAAGGTGGGCGGATCACATGAGATCAGTAGTTCCAGACTAGCCTGGCTAACATGGTGAAACCCTGTCTCTACTCAGAATACAAAAATTAGCCAGGTGTGGTGGCGAACACCTATAGTCCCAGCTATGCGGGAGGCTGAGGCAGGAGAATTACTTGAACCCAGGAGGTGGAGGTTGCAGTGAGCAGAGATCATGCCACCGCACTTCAGCATGGCAATAGAGCAAGACCCCGCCTCTTTAAAAAAAAAATCAGATAAAAACATGTCCTGGCAGCCAGGCTCATGCCTGTAATCCCAGCACTTTGGGAGGCCATGGTGGGTGGATCACAAGGTCAGGAGTTCAAGACCAGCTTAGCCAACATGGTGAAACGCCATCTTTACTAAAAATATAAAAATTAGCTTGGCGTGGTGGTGGGCATTTGTAATTCCAGTGACTCAGGAGGCTGCGCCGTGAGATTCACTTTAACCTGGGAGGTGGAGGTTGCAGTGAGCCGAGATCATGTCACTGCACTCCAGCCTGGGGGATAGAGCAAGACTGTGTCTCCAATAAAAAAAAAGAAACCCTGGAAACACCATAAAATGAGGTGAAGCAACATTATGCTAAGTGAAAGAAGCCAGATGCAAAAGAGACAAAACCATTGCATGATTCCATTCACACGATGTCTCTAGAATTGTCAAGATTTATTATTGTTATTATTTGATACAGACTCTCACTCCATCGATCAGGCTGGGGTGCAATGGTGCGATCTTGGCTCACTGCAACCTCTGCCTCCTGGGTTCAAGTGATTCTCCTGCCTCAACCTCCTGAATAGCTGGGATTATATGTGCCCACCACCATGCCCAGCTAAATTTTGTATTTTTAGTAGAGACAGGGTTTCACCACGTTGGCCAGGCTGATCTCGAACTCCTGACCTCAGGTGATCTGCCTGCCTCGGCCTCCCAAAGTGCTGAGGTTACAGGTGTGAGCCACTGTGCCTAGCCCTAGAGTGGTCAGATTTAAACAGACAGAAAATAGAACAGTGGGTGCCAGGGAGTGGGGGAAGGGGAATGGGAAGTGAGTGTTTAATGGGGCCAGAGTTTCAGTTTGGGAAGATGAGTAAGTTCTAAAGATGGATGGCGGTGACAGTTGCGCAATAGTGTGAATGGGCCGGACACGGTGGCTCACACCTATAATCCCAGGACTTTGGGAGACTGACGAGGAAGGATCACTTGAGCCCAGAAGTGTGAGAACCAGCTTGGGCAACATAGGGAGATCCTGTTTCTAAAAAACACAAGAAAAACAAAACAAAACAAAACAAAACTTAATGTCACTGAACGATAGATTAAAAAATGTATGAGGGTAATTTTTTTTTTTTTTTTTTTTTGAGACGGAGTCTTGCTCTGTTGCCCAGACTGGAGTGCAATGGCGTGATCTCGGCTCACTGCAACCTCAGTGAGTTCAAGTGATTCTCCTGCCTCAGCCTCTGGAGTAGCTGGGATTACAGATGTGTGTCACCACACCCGGCTAACTTTGTATTTTTAGTAGAGATGGGATTTTGCCATGTTGGTCAGGCTGGTCTCGAACTCCTCACTTCCAGTGATCCACCCACCAATCCCAAAGGGTTGGGATTACAGGTGTGAGCCACCGCGCCTGGCCAGATGGTAAATTTTATGTTGTATGTATGTTACCACAATAGTTTAAAAAGTGAAAAAATTTGAGAGGCTGAGGAGGAGGATCACCTAAGGCTAGGAGTTCAAGACCAGCCTAGGCAACATATCAAGGCTCCATCTCTGCAAAAAATTTAAAAATTAGCCAGGTGTAGTGGAATGAGCCTATAGCTACTTGGGACTATACTTGGCTGAGATGAGAGGATCACTTAAGCTCGAGAGTTTGAGGTTACACTGAGCTATGTTAACACTGCTGCACTCCAGCCTGGGTGACTAAGTGAAACCCCTATTTAAAAAAAAAAAAAAAGGGCCGGGTGCGGTGGTTCACACCTATAATCCCAGCACTTTGGGAGGCAGAGGCGGGTGGATCACCTGAGGTCAGGGTTTGAGACCAGCCGGGTCAACATGGTGAAACCTCGGCTCTACTAAAAATACAAAAATTAGCTGAGTGTGGTCGTATATGCCTGCAATCCCAGCTACTCAGGAGGCTGAGGCAGGAGAACTGCTTGAACCCAGGAGGTAGAGGCTGCAGTGAGCTGAGATCACACCACTGCACTCCAGCCTGGGTGAAACAGTGAGACTCCATATCAAAAAAAAAAAAAAAAAAAAAAAAAAAAAAGTGAAAAGAATAAAACCAAATAAACTAGAGCAAAACTAAAGCCCATTCTGCCCCAGCAGAAAAGCAGGCAGTGACTTCAAAACTTGAGATGGCTCCTTCCAGTCTAAGGAGTTCAAGGTTAGACAAGGAATGATAGAATAACAAGTAATAATAAAATTGATCATACTTATTATTGTTATCCCACTGAGGAATGGGGCCAGCTGACACTAAAATGTACACAAAAGAACTAAAGTCCAGTGATGAGCTAAGACAATTCTACAAAACAAGAGCAAGGGAGTAGTCAGTCTGTGAGAGAGTAAAACATATTTAAAAGCCACAACCATCAGAACAGCAGGGCATTTTTGTATTAACAAATAGACCAATGGGACAGAGAAGACAGCCCAGTACATGCTCCAATCTTTGGGCACTGAGGGTAAGACAGAGGGGGCTTCCACAAGTCAGTGGGAAAGGGTGGATTCTGTGGTGTGGTTTTGGGAGAAGCAGCTTACTTTACATGAGAAAAGTCAAGCTGGATCTCTATCTCATACTATACAGAAGAAAGACATTGTGGCTCAAGGCTGTAATCCCAGCACTTTGGGAGGCCAAGGTGGGCAGATCACAAGGTCAGGAGATCAAGACCATCCTGGCCAACATGGTGAAACCCCATCTCCACTAAAAATATAAAAATTAGCTGGGCATGGTTGCATGCATCTGTAATCCCAGCTACTCAGGAGCCTGAGGCAGAAGAATTGCTTGAACCTGGGAGTTGAAGGCTGCAGTGAGCCAAGATCGCACCACACTCCAGCCTGGAAACAGAGACTCCGTCTCAAAAAAACAAACATTGTGAAGGATTAAGATGAAAGTACAACTAGAAAGCTAAAGAGATAAAATGTAGCAGAGTATCAGGGACTCAGGAAGGGGAAAGTTTCATTCATTCATTCATATTCATTCATTCAGTGACAGGGTCTCCCTCTGTTGTCCAGGCTGGAGTGCAGCACTGTGATCACAGCTTACTACAGCTTCCAACTCTTGGGCTCAAGCAATCCTCCCACTTCAGCTTCCCAAGTAGTTGGGACTACAGGCACGCACCACCATGCCTGGCTAACTTTTGTATTTTGTAGAGATGAGGGTCTTATTATGTTGCCTAGGCTGGCCCTAAACTCCTAGACTCAAGCAATTTTCCCACTAAAGGGCTGAGATTACAGGTATGAGTCAATATGCCCAGTTAAGATTCTTTAAAAAATTCCTCAAAGCATAATCCATAAATGCACCACACAATGGTCTTAACTATATCCAAAATGAAGACTTCTGGCCAGGCGCGGTGGCTCATGCCTATAATCCCAGCACTTTGGGAGGCCAAGGTGGGCGGATCACATGAGGTAACGAGTTCAAGACCAGACTGGTCAACATGGTGAAACCTAGTCTCTACTGAAAATATAAAAATTAGCCGGGTGTGGTGGCGGGCACCTGTAATGCCAGCTACTCAGGAGGCTGAGGCAGGAGAATCGCTGGAACCTGGAAGGCGGAGGTTGCAGTGAGCTGAGACTGCGCCATTGCACTCTAGCCTGGATGACAGAGCGAGGCTCCATCACAAAAACAAAAACAAAAACGAAGACCTTTAAGATCCTGATGGGTGTGGAGGGGTGGTGCCGAAAATTCGCACAGGCAAGGGATAATCTTTCAGAACAGAGTCAACAAACTTTCTGGAAAGGGCTAGATAGCAAACATTCTTGGTTACAGCAAACATTCTTGGTTACGTCAAATGTAAGAACTTGGTTGTAACTGCTCAACTCTGGCACAGTTCGAATGCAAAACCATCCACAGACAGTATGTAAATGATTCCATGTGGCTGTATCCGATAAGTCTGAATTTCACATAATCTTGTTCATGTCAAGACTCTTTTTTTGAGACATGGTGAGACTCTGTCTCGATTTTTTTTAAACGTGAAAAAAATATCAATAAATAAACTAGAGCCACATCCAAAGCCCATTCTGCCCCAACAGAGAAGCAGGCTGTGCTTCAGGCAACTTTTTTTTTTTTTTCTTTTTTGTGACCAAGTCTGGTTCTTGCCACCCAGGCTGGAGTGCACTGGCACCATCTCGGCTCACTGCAACCTCTGCCTCCCGGGTTCAAGCGATACTCTGCCTCAGCCTCCAGCGTAGCGGGGATTACAGGCACCTGCCACCACACCCGGCCAATTTTTGTATTGTTACAGACAGGTTTCACCATGTTGGCCAGGCTGGTCTCAAACTCCTGACCTCAGGTGATCCGCCCGCCTGGGCCTCCCAAAGTGCTGGGATTACAGGCGGGAGTCACTGTGCCCGGTCTACTTTAGGCAACTTCTGTTGCTCAGGCTGGAGTTCGGTCATAGCTTGATTCAGCCTCAAAATCTTGGGCTTGCCAGGCACGGTGGCTCACGCCTGTCATCCCAGCACTTTAGGAGTCCAAGGTGTGTGGATCCCTTGAGCCCAGGAGTTTGAGACCAGCCTGGGAAACATGGTGGAATACCATCTTCACACACACACACACACACACACACACACACACACACACACACACACAAATTCGGGGCTCAAGAAACCCTCCTGCCCCAGCCTGAGTAGCTGGGACTACATGTGTGTGCCACCATGCCAAGCTAATTTTTAATTTTTTTGTAGAGATGGGGTCTCCCTATATTGCCCAGACGGGTCTCAAACTCCTGGCCTCAGGTGATCCTTCTGCCTTGACTCCCAAAGTGCTGGGATTACAGGTGTCAGTCACTGCACTTGGTCCAAAATATACTTTTAAAATCATTCAACCATTTAAAAAAACGTAAAAGTCATTCTTAGCTGTGGGTGGTAGAAAAACAGGTGTCAGGCTGTATCTGGCCCATAGGCCAGAGTTTGCCCATCTTGATTCTGCAAGATACCAGGAACTTCTAAAAACTGCTCAGATAAAAAATGGACAAAAGGCTACAAGTAAATGACTTAAGAGGAAGCTTATTAGGCTCACACGCAGAAGCTATATCTCACTGCCTATCAGAGATATGCCCATGAAAACAGGAAGGAAGGCTGAGTTCCGAGACTCACGTCTGTAATCCCAGCACCTAGGAAGGCTGAGGTGGATCACTTCAACTCAGGAATTCGAGGCCAGCCTGGGCAATACAGCAAGACCCCATCTCTACAAAAAATTAACCAAATGTGGTGACGCAGGCCTTTAGTCTTAGCTACTAAGGAGGCTGAGGTGGGAGGATCACCTGAGCCCGGGAGGTTGAGGCTGCAGTGAACCGTGACTGTGCCACTGCACTCCAGCCTGGGTGATACAATGAGACCCTGTCTCAAAAAACAAGCATAGCAGTAAGGAGATACCATTAAGTAGCAGCTATCATAGGTTTAAAAAAAATTGGAAAGATGGGGCCGGGCTCAGTGGCTCAAGCCTGTAATTGCAGCCCTTTGGGAGGCCGAGGAGGGAAGATCACGAGGTCAAGCGTTTGAGACCATCCTCGCCAACATGGTGACACTCCGTCTCTACTAAAAATACAATTAGCCAGGCATGGTGGTGGACACCTGCAATCCCAGCTACTCGGGAGGCTGAGGCAGGAGAAATCGCTCAAACCCGGGAGGTGGAGGTTGCAGTGAGCCGAGATGGTGCCATTGCACTCCAGCCTGGGCGACAGAGCAAAACTGTCTCAAATAAGAAAAAAAAAAAGAAAAAGAAAAATTAGAAAGACAGATAAAGCCATATGTTGGTGAGGATATGAGAAAATGGACACCTTGAACCTGAGCACGGTGTTAGCAGTGTGGACAGGAAGAGCTTTTTTTGGAGAGGATGACAGAACTTGAAGTTGCAAGCATCTAGGAACAGGCAGTCCCACAGGAGGGGATGTGTGAGGATGACTCCAGCATGGTTCATGGTGGCCGGAAATTGAAAGTAGTCAGGTACCCACCATAAGGGGATTAGGTAAGAGTGTAAGCAGGTGCTGTGGCTCACGCCTGTAATCCCAGCACTTTGGGAGGCTGAGGCAGGCAGATCATGAGGTCAGGAGTTCCTGGCCAGCCTGGCCAATATGGTGAAACCCCGTCGCTACTAAAAATAGAAAAAGTAGCCGGGGGCAGTGGCACATGCCTGTAATCCCATCTACTCGGGAGGCTGGGGCAGGAGAACTGATTGAACCCGGGAGGCGGAGGTTGCAGTGAGCTGAGATGGTGCCATTGCACTCCAGCCTGGGCGACAGAGCAACACTCCATCTCAAAAAAGAAAAAGAAAAAAAAAGGGAAGAAAATAAAAAGTGACAAACCAGATTTACAAACATCAGTGTGGAGTGTTCAAAAATAGTGTACGGAGGGGAAAAAATGAGAAACAGAAAGAGATTTTTGTTTCTCTGAAGCACAATACCATTTAAGGAAATTAAACACGCACAGGCATATTTTTCAAGGACACTCCAACATCTAAATAAGTTTCTGAGTTTCTGGAAGGTGGATTGCAAGGAATGGTATTAGATGGGGTGGGGGTGGCACTGACAGTGGAGAGCACAGGGTGGGGAGCTTCACCCTGTGGGCGCCGCTTTTTCATTTTTTAATGGATGGGAAAGAATAATTTAATTTGGGACTCATGAAAAGTATGTGAAATTGAAATTTCAGGGTCTGCAAATAAAGTTTTATTGGAACTTGGCCATCCTTGTTTATTTCCATATTGTCTATGGCTGCTTTTGCAACTCCAAATGAAGGAACTGAAGCACCAGACTCAAAAATGTATACATTAAATGTGTGCGTTTTTTTGCATATTAAGTATACTTCAATAAAATCAGAAAAAGCTGGGTGTGGAGGTACATGCCTGTAACTCCGGCTACTCAGGAGGCTGAGGTGGAAGGATCACTTGAGTCTAGGAGTTTGAGAACAGCCTGGGCAACACAGTGAGACCCCATCTCAGTAAAAAGAATAAAAATAATAAAAATAAAGTGGGGAGATCTACCCACCTTGGCCTCCCAAAGTGCTGGGATTACAGGCATGAGCCACCGTGCCCGGCCTAAAATACGTTTATTTTTTAAATTTAGGCCGGGTGCGGTAACTCACACTTGTAATCCCAGCACTTTGGGAGGTTGAAGCGAGTGGAACACTTGAGACCAGCCTGGCCAACATGGCAAAACGCTGCCTCACAAAAATTAGCCAGGCATGGTCGTGTGCACCTATGGTTACTTGGGAGGCTGAGGTGGGAGGTGGGAGGATCACCTGACCCCGGGGGGTCGAGGCTGCAGTGAGCTGTGAAGGCGCTACTGCTCTCCAGCCTGGGTGAAGGGCAAAAACTTGTCTCAAAAAAAAAAAAAAACAAAAAACCTGGTACTTTGGGAAGCCGAGGCAGGAAGATGGTATGACACCGGGAATTCAAGATCCACCTGGACAACAAAGAAAGACTCTTATCTCTTAAAAAAAAAAAAAATCAGAAGCAAAACAGCAGAAGTGTTGATGGCAGCTATACTTGGGCAGTGGTGGGTTTACAAGGGTTTTGTTTGTTCTAGATTTTTCTTTGTTTTTTGAGATGGAGTCTAGCTCTGTCACCCAGGCTGAAGTGCAGTGGTGTGATTTTGGCTCACTGCAACCTCCACCTTCTGGGTTCAAGCAATTCTTCTGTCTTGGCCTCCCTAGTACTGGGACTACAGGCACACACCTCCATGCCCGGCTCATTTTGATATTTTTAGTAGAGATGGGGTTTCATCATATTGGTCAGTCTAGTCTCGAACTCCTGAACTCAGGTGATCCACCCACCTCAGCCTCCCAAAGTGCTGGGATTATAGGCATGAGCCACCACGCCCAGCCTGTTCTAGATTTTTCTGTACTTTCCAAACCTTTCACAAAGAATATAAACTGCTTTCAATGGAATATACTTTGAACAAGAGTAGAGGAATGTCAAAGCTTTGGGGAGACCCTCCCCGCCCCGCCAGCACCAGGTTTCTCCTTTGTTCACGGATACCCCTGTGGTGGCTTTGCTGGGTGGGGGTGGGAGTGGGGGGATTTTGTGGGATCTCCAGGCCTTTGCCTGCCTCACCCACCTTCGCCAGCCTAAGGGGAAGCCTGTCTCCCATCTCCCCTGCCCTTCGGCTACAGCGTGTGAATTTCTACTCTGCTAAAAACAAAACAAAAACAGTGGCCACAGTAGATAGCAGAGAGGTTGGGCCTCTGAATGTTATGAGAATACTTTATGTATTTTGTTTTCTGAGAAAGAGATTCACTCTGGAGTGCAGCGGTACAATCACGGCTCACTATAGCCTTAACCTTGCTGAGCTCAGGTGATCCTCCCGCCTCAGCCTCCTGAGCAACTGAGATTACAGGCATGCACCTCCACACTCAGCTAATTTTTGTATTTTTAGTAGCAACGGCATTTCGCCATGTAAGCCAGGCTGGTCTCCAACTTCGGGGCTCAAGTGATTCACCCGCCTTGGGCCCCCAAAGTTCTGGGATTACAGGCGTGAGCCATGGTACCCAGCTGTTAGGAAGATACTGTTTTACTAAAAAAAAAAAAAGAGGTTGGGCCCCTCTGTGCCTCCTCCTCCAAGGACCCCTCCCTGATTTACCCACCAAGCTGACCACCTTAAGTGACAAGTGGGTCATCTGAGCACTTGTGGATCCTCTAATTTCCCACAATGCTCCTTCTCACAGCCCAAGAGCTCTGAAGGACTCACCCCCAGTGATCAGACTACCCTGTACCTCATCACATTCCAGTTTGTTCAACCCCTGAGCCTCTGCTTATCTCAGGGCCTTTGTCCCTGCTGTGCCCCTCCCTGGAACATTGTTTTTCCCAGCTATTTCCTCGACTTCTTTCTTGCCTTTGTTTGTTTGTTTGAGACAGAGTTTTGCTCTTGTTACCCAGGCTGGAGTGCAGTGGCATAATCTCGGCTCATTGCAACCTTCGTCTTTTGGGTTCAAGCGTTTCTTCAGCCTCAGCCTCCCTAGTAGCTGGGATTACAGGCATGTGCCACCACGCCCGGCTAATTTTCTATTTTTTTTAGTAGAAATCAGGTTTCACCATGTTGGCCAGGCTGGTCTTAAACTCCTGACCTCAGGTAATCCGCCTGCCTCGGCCTCCCAAAGTGCTGGGATTACAGGTGTGAGCCAGTGTGCCCGGCCGACTTCTTTATTTTCACATCTTAGTTCAAAGATGCTCCCTGGAGAGGCTATAGAGCCAAGAGCTGACCTTGGGCACCAAATATCAGCATGTGCCTGGTACCATGATTAATACTTGACATGAACTGATTCTTTTCCCCCAACTCCCGCCCACAAGATTGGTCTTGCCCAGGCTGGAATGCAGTGGTGTGATCATGACTCACTGTAGCCTCGACTCCCTGGACTCAAGCAATCCTCCTCCCTTGGCCTCCCAGAGCTCACAGGCATAAGCCACTGTGCCCGGACAAATGAACACATTATTCCAGTGATACTGTGCCACCAGGACTCCCGATTTGCAAATGAGGAAACTGAGGCACAGAGAGATTAAATCACTTGCTCAAAGGCCGAGGTGGGTGGATCACTTGAGGTCAGGCGTTTGAGAGCAGCCTGGCCTACACGGTGAAACCCCATCTCCATTAAAAATACAAAAATTAGCCAGGTGTGGTGGTAGGCACCTGTAATTCCAGCTATCTGGGAGGCTGAGGCAGGAGAATCTCTTGAGTCAGGAAGGTGAAGGTTGCAGTGAGCTGAGATTGTACCATTGCACTCCAGCCTGGGTGACAGAGCGAGACTCCATCTCAAAAAAAAAAATACGCTTGCTCAAAAATACAGAGCTAAGCAGTAGGGAAACCAGAATCGGAACCAACCCCATGCCTGTCCTATCTGCTTCCCACACATTCTCTGCAACGAGAGTTCATCTTTCCTCTACTGCACTCTCTTATTTATTTATCGCAGTGGCTTTTTTTTTTTTTGAGACAGGGTCTCACCGTCACCCAGGCTGGAGTGCAATGGCGCCAACGTGGCACACAGCAGTCTTGAATTGCTGGGCTAAGGCCGTCCTCCCACCACAGCCTCCCAAGTATCTGGGACCACAGGAATGTG
>CAUYQU010067104.1:0-12679 GCA_963574635.1 Cheracebus regulus | reverse complement strand
CCCCCAGGTTCAAGGGCTTCTCCTGCCTTAGCCTCCGGAGTAGCTGGGATTAAAGGCGCACACCACCACAACTGACTAATTTTTGTATTGCTAGTACAGATGGGGTTTCATCAGGTTGGCCAGGCTGGTCTTGAGCTCCTGCCCTCAGGTGATCCTGTTGCTCCAGCTGGAGTGCAGTGGCATGATCTCAGCTCACTACAACCTCCGCCTCCCAGGTTCAAGCGATTCTCCTGCCTCAGCCTCCTGAGTAGCTGGGGTTACAGGCACCCACCACCACGCCCGGCTAATTTTTTTGTGTTTTTAGTAGAGACAGGGTTTCACCATGTTGGCCAGGATGGTCTCGATCTCTTGACCTCGTGATCCACCCGTCTCGGCCTCCGAAAGTGCTGGGATTAGAGGCGTCAGCCACCGAGCCCCGCCACCCAGTGGCTCCTTCTTCAGCCCCATACAGCAATCTCTCGGAGCAGCCTCACCTTGCTCTACGGAGCTCTCCTGGTCTGGTGGCCCTCGTCCCTCTCTAAATTAAAGGTGTGGTGGCTCGAACCTGTAATCCCAGCACTTTGGGAGGCCAAAGGAGGAGGACTGCTTGAGGCCAGGAGTTTAAGACCGGCCTGTACAACACAGCGAGACTCTCCCTGTCTCTACAAAAAGTACAATAATAAACATAGGTCTCTGTCCTTCCTTAGCGCGGTCACCTGACTGTCACCTTGACCCACACCTCTGGCTTCCAGGGCTCGGAGACACTGAGTCCCCCTCGAGGCTTCAGTGACCACATCATGAGGATGGCTGCAGGCTCTGGCGCCACCTCCGGTTCCTACCCTGAGACCCAGCCCTGCAGGTCCAGCCACCAACTGGGCATCTCCCCTAGAGGTCCCCAGATCTCAGACCCTTCCCCCCTGCTCCCATCAGGGTCCCTCCCACGTGGCCCCCCCAGATACTCCAAGCCAGACCATCAGCCTAGGCTTCTTTTTCGAGACAGAGTATGGCTCTGTCGCCCAGGCCGGAGTGCAGTCGTGTGATCTCAGCTCACCGCAACCTCCCCATCCTGAGTTCAAGTGATTCTCTTGCCTCAGCCTCCCAAATAGCTGGGACGACAGGCATGTGCCACCATGGCTGACTAATTTTTGTATTTTAGTAGAGACGGGGTTTCACTATGTTGACCAGGCTGGTCTTGAACTCCTGACCTCAGGTGATCCACCCACCTCGGCCTCCCAAAGTGCTGGGATGACAGGCGTGAGCCACCGCGCCGGGCCCCCAGCCTAGCCTTCTATTGCAGCAGCTGCCCTGCAATCTCCCAGCCTTCCCCCCTCCCCCAGCAGCCCCCACCCTGACCAGGCCTTTGTCCTCTCTCCCGTCGGGACGTAGCCACCTCCTGCCTCTGAGCAGCCTTTGTTTTTTGTGAAGTTTAATTGGAGCCTGGCCCTCCTTCCCTCAAAACCCTCCCATGGCTCCCCATTGCCCTAGGGACGAATTTTCCAGCTCTTCAGCCTCACACTGGAACCTCCGCACAGCTGTCCCAGCCAGCTTCACCCCTCCTCCAGCAGTTCACACCCCACCCCCAGCCCCCTCCAGCCCCGAGGCCAGGTGACCTGATTTGTGTCCCTTCTTTCCCACCTCTGGGCCTTTTCCTGCTTGATATCTCTTCCTGGAATTCTACCCCCTCTGTTTCTGCCTGAAGAAAGTCCATTTTCTCATTCATTCTTTTTTTTGAGACAGAGTCTTGCTCTTGTCCCCAGGCTGGAGTGCCGGGCGCGATCTCAGCTCACCGCAACCTCCGCCTCCCGGGTTCAAGTGATTCTCTTGCCTCAGCCTCCCGAGTAACTGGGTCTATAGGCGCGCGCCACCACTCCCAGCTAATTTTTGTGTTTTTAGTAGAGACGGGGTTTCACCATGTTGGCTAGCATAGTCTGGATCACACACACACACACACACACACACACACACACAACATAAACTGCTTGGTGTTGGGGGATACATAGGTACTTAGTCTATGGCCACCTCCGCATGCTGCAATAGGATGGGGCCCCAGAGAGGACCCAGCCCCAGGCCTTCCAGGGAGGGACTCCAGGGCATATGACAGGGAGAGAGGTGAACGCTTTACCTCCCAGGCCTGGCTGCATCGGTCACTTCCAGGACCCGAGCGAGCTAAGGCTGAAGGGGCGGGACAGGGAACAGGGACACTGCGGGTGAGTGACAGGAGGGCTTCCTGGAGGAGGGGGTCTTTACCCAGCAGTCATCAGATGCGTCTGCCAGGCGCTCTGCCCCGGGACGGTAAATACACATTTGTGGATGGCCTGAGAAGCCACAGGACCACACACACACACGTGAACACACCCCATCCCTGGGTGTGTGGGATCCGCCAGGAAGGAGGGGTTTTCGCTCTGGGCAGCAACGTTCCAACTCTGGGAGCAGCGGGTGCAATGGGGGGACACTCCGCTGCCAGCGGCTGGCTCTGCGATGCACGCGGGGGAAGCCCTGGCCGCCTGTGACTCCCTAACTCCCCAAAATACCACATCCGGCCAGAGCAGGAAGCAGGGAAGCAACCTGCCAGGCGGGTTCCAGTCCGGGCAGAGTCCCCAGCGAGCTCATTGGCCGAGAGGGGCTGCACGGATCACCTCTTTAGGCCTCAGTTTCCCCAGCGGCACCATCAGGGGAAAAGCTGCCAGAGGGGAAAAGGAGCTCAGCCGCGGATCTCCCCCTTCCCACTACAGACAGGCTCAGCCTCTGGTTTCTGGCTAGGGTTTTATGATGTGGATGTGGGTTTGGGGGGGGGGAAAGGGAAAAAGCGGAGAAGCTGCGCTGGGACCCCGGATTGCTCAGACCACCTTAAATCAGCCTGGCCGCCCCAGCTACTGTGGAAATTCCTTTCTCCGCGGTGGTTGGCTGGGGGCGCCAGCCAATCCGCTCGAGGCGCTCCCACATGGGTCCGTGACGTCACGACGGAAACTGGCCAATGGGGATTAGGAGGCCGGCAACCAATGGCAGGAGCCACTGGGAACAGTGGGGCCAATCGGAAGGCAGCTGGGCGCTCCCGGCGGGGTTTGGCGAGTGCGGTCCCCTCCCGAGGAGAAGCTGAGACCCTCGTGGACGCCCGAGCCCGGCCGGATTGGAAGGGGGGATAAAGCTCCATTATCATCCAGAAACGGGACAGCGAGTCACCCCAAGCCGGGCCTAGCTCTCCTTAAAAACAAGGGACCCTCGTGCAATATGTTACCTTGCAAAATCCCGGCTAGCTGGGAGAGCAGAGGTTGCATCTTTCCCCCTATTTCACAGATGGGTAAACTGAGGCAAAGAGCCGTTAAGTCACGCGGCACGCCGGGCGAAGAGCTGAAGCTCTTAATCCGAGCCTGGAGGCTCCAGGCACGGGCTCAGCTATATCCCCGATGGGGGAGGGATGGGCCTATAGGTAGTTAGAGGTGTAGTGAGTGGGGGATGCTGTTCCTTGTGACTCAGTTTTCCCGAGCATGCAAGCTGGAGGGAAACAAGGGTTTTCAGAAAAAGACTACGATTCCCAGAAGCCCCCGCGCGGCGCCTACTCGGGCTGTCAATCAAAGTAACGTGGGTTCCTCTCCGGCCCGCGCTCCCCCGCCCGCCGCCTCCCTCCCGCCAGCTCCCGCTCCCTCCCTGCCGGCTCCCGGCCCGGCGCGGTATAATTACAGCCCATTGATCCGACCCGGGCTGAGAAAGCGGCTCCCTCGGGGAGGCCAAGCCTTTGGCTTCCGACACCGCCAACCTCTGCCTACCGCCCCCTCCAGCCGAGCCGCTGGGCCACCAGCCAGGCCTGTCCCCTCCCGCTGGCCCCGGGCTCGCGGTGACCTCTGAGCCTCAGCTCCCTGCCACGCTTGGCGGGGTGCCCCCCGGAAAAATCACACACACACATTTCCTTCCACCCACGAGCATGGGGAGCCATCTCCCTAGAACCTCCAGGCCCTGTCTCTGTGAGCCTCAGTTTACCCACATGCACAGTGAGATCGCAGGACGAAACTCGTTCAGGAAACCAATACTCCCTTGCCGTTCCGCCGGTGAGTCGTCAGGGCTGACCTTGGTGGGAACGCGGGGAGGGGCTCCCGCGTGTGGGAGGAGGGGAGACAGCCCGCCTTCTCACAACCGCTGTGGGCAGGGCTGGATGAGAGGGGCTCAGAGCTGGGGTGGGGTGGGAGCAGGCTGGGCCAGGACTACGAAGTGGGGCCGGCTTCCGAGGTGTTGGGTGGATCCTGGGGCGGGGCGTGGTGGCTCGCGCCTGTGATCCCAGCAGTTTAGGAGGCTGAGGAGGCGGATCACCTGAGGTCAGGCGTTCGAGACCAGCCTGGCCAACATAGTGAAACCCCGTTTCTACTAAAAATACAAAAATTAGGCGACTTCTCTGGCCCCCTCTCTCTGGACCAGAGACCCTCGCCCGGGAGAATCAAATTAAAAAAAAAAAAAAAAAAACATTAGCTGGGTGGGGTGGCACATGCCTGTAGTCCCAGCTACGCAGGAGGCTGAGGTAGGGGAATTGCTTGAACCTGGGACTTGGAGGTTGCAGTGAGCTGAGATCACGCCACTGCACTCCAGACTGGGCCACAGAATGAGACTCTGTTAAAAAAAAAAAAAAAAAGATGTTGGGTTTCGGTATTTAAGCTAGGGTTTTGCAGAATGCATACGAGTTGCCTCATTTGAGTAGTGCCTTTAGATCACCCTAACCCTAAATGGACAGAAGAAAGATGGGGCAGCCGTAAGCCCTTGTCTGTGACTGAGTGAGCCTTCAGCTCTGCCCCTAGCTCTGCTATGTGGTTCTCTGAACATTCCTCAGCTGTGACCCCCTAGGGTTTGAGGGCCCCTGTGACTACTTTCCCATGGGTCCTGAAGTCACAGTAGTGGGTTCTGGCCAGCAGGAGTCAGGGACTGGCAGCCCATGGCAAAAGGCATTAGGACTGGCTGAGGATCTCAGGAACTCCAGCCTCTCCCTGGATAAGAACTGCACGGCCGGGGGAAAGGTCGCAGAGTCATAGGGGCTCAGTGCCAGGAACGTTCCCTCTGCTTGGGTTTCCTCATCTGGAATGCAACGTTGATAACAGAATCATCCAATAAGGCCTATAAAGTACTTACAGCAATGCGTGGTAGGCTGGACAAAGTGACTCACACCTGTAATCTCACCACTCAGGGCGATCACCTGAGGTCAGGAGTTCGAGACCAGCCCGGCCAATATGGGGAACCCTCATCTCCACTAAAAATATAAACATTAGCCGGGTGTAGTGACGCACGCCTGTCATCCCAGCCACTCGGGAGGCTGAGCAGGAGAATCCTTGGAACCCGGAAGGCAGAGGTTGCAGTGAGCCGAGATCGCACGACTGCACTCCAGCCTGGGCAACACAGCAAGACTCCGTCCCCAGAATAAAAAGTAAATTTTAATAACACATAGTAAAGGCTCCATAAAGGGCAGCTATTTGAAGTGTAATGCCACCATCAGAGCTCACCGCGGCCTTGACCTCCTGGGCTCAAGCCAGCCTCGCCTCAGCCTCCAGAGTAGCTGGGACCACAGGTGTGCACCACCACACCCAGCTAATTTTTTTTTTTTTTTTTTTTTTTGTGACAGAGTCTGGCCCTCTTGCCCAGGCTGCAGCACAGTGGCTCGATCTCGGCTCACTGCAACCTCCGCCTCCCAGGTTCAAGCAATTCTCCTGCCTCAGCCTCTCGAGTAGCTGGGATTGCAAGTGACCGCCACCATGCCCAGCTAATTTTTTAAAAAATCTTTTTAGTACAGACAGAGTTTCACCGTGTTGGCCACGCTGTTCTTGAATTCCTGACCTTGTGATCCACCTGCCTTGGCCTCCCAAAGTGCTGGGATTACAGGCGTGAGCCACCGTGCCCAGCCCCATACCCTGATAATTTTTTAAAAATGTTTGGTGGGGTGTGGTGGCTCACGCCTGTAATCTCAGCACTTTGGGAGGCTGAGGTGGGCAGACTGCCTGAGGTCAAGGGTTCGAGACCAGCCTGACCAACATGGTGAAAGCCTGTCTCTACCAAAAATACAAAAATGAGCCAGGCATGGTGGGGCGCATCTGTAATCCCAGCTACTCGGGAGGCCGAGATAACAGAATAGCTTCAATCTAGGAAGTGGAGGTTGCAGTGAGCCGAGACCGTGCCATTGCACTGAAGCCTGGGCAAGAACAACAAACTCTATTCCAAAAAGAAAAAAAGAAAAAAAGTGAATCAGATCGCATCCCTCCTTTGCTGAAGAACCTTCCATAGCTCCGTATTGCCCTCAAAATAAAATCCAAACTGCCTACTTCTATCTATATGATCGGAACTCCGTCACCTCCCTCCTCTCACCTGCTCCATCCACACAGGCCTCCTCCCTGTTTCTCAAACCGGAGTCCAGCCTCAGGACCTGTTGCACTGGGTGTCTCCTCTGCCTGCCGGAGTCCAGCCTCAGGACCTGTTGCACTGGGTGTCTCCTCTGCCTGGACCACGGCCAGCCTTTCCTTCCAGATCAAACATCACATCCTAGAGAGGCCAGCCTGGCTGGAGTAGCCCTGCTCCTCCTCCGGAGTCAGCTTTTCTCATTCTTCGGAGAATTCACGGCTCTCTGAACACGCACTATCTGCTCGCTTCTGTGTGTATGGCCTGCACTGTATTGAGAGGGTAAGTGGAGAAGCCCAGAGAGGGATAGAGCCTCACCCGGGTCACACAGCATGCGGACACGATGCCAGCTCCCTGCTAACCTGCCCAGCGCTAACACAACCCGGAGGGGTCAGCTGGGATCTCAGATCGCACTGTCCCCGGGGGCTGTGAGACCCAGCGTCACCGATCACAACCCTGGGTTCGAACCCCACTTCTGCCGCTGCGTCACTGTGATCCTGTAAAGTGGGATAATTATAGAAGCGTCTTCATTGAGTCATCTCACCATCAAATAGCTCGATAGATGAAAAGGCCCCAACCGTTATTATTGTGTGGGAGTGTGCAGGGCCCAGCTGGAACGATCTGCTGTGCAGAGACAGACCTGGGACGGGCACCCCAGACAACCCCATCACCCACAGCACATGTGCCCCCTCTGTACCAAGTTGGGGGCTCACCCTCCAAGGATCTCCATGGACTCTCTCCACCCCTACCTTCCCTCCTGCCCTGGAGAGCTCATTATGGGACCCCAAACTCGCCCAGCCTGGTTCCCCTGGGAGGCACAGCGCAGATGGAGGTTGAACAAACCCCGGACTGCAGGGCCCACTCTGAAGCGTCTTTATTTATTTATTTATTTTGAGACGGAGTCTCACTCTTGTTGCCCAGGCTGGAGTGCAGTGGCGTGATCTCGGCCCACCGAAACCTCCGCCTCCCAGGTTCAAGCGAGTCTCCCGCCTCAGCCCCCCAAGTAGCTGGGATTACAGGCGCGCGCCACCAGGCCCAGCTCATTTTTGTATTTTCAGTAGAGACGGGGTTTCCCCGTGTTGGCCAGGCAAGTCTTGAACTCCTGACCTCAGGGGATCCACCCACCTCTGCCTCCCAAAGTGCTGGGACCCCGATTTTTCTTCCTAGCATTTGGTGTTGTCTGAAGCAGTCTTGGCCTATTTGCTATCTTCCCCGTGGGTCCCTGGGCTCCGTCTGGGTCCCTATTACCCAAGCCTGGCACACAGTGGGCGCCCAACAAACACAGCAATGAAAGGCCCGCTGCGCGCCCGGCGGGTTTTTCTTCCCTCCCTGCCAATCCACTTGCCGGGCGGTCAGGGTTTGGGGGCAGCCAGGCCCAGAGACGCCTAGGGACCTGCCCAGGGTCACACAGCCACGCGTTGCGCATGGCGGCTCTGTAGCTGCGTTTGCTGGGGCCGAGTCCCAGGGTGGCGCAGGCCTAGGGCAGAGTCGCCCGCCCCCTCCTTTCCCCCACTCCTCTGCTGCCCCGAAGGAACCCACCATTAGCCACGCAGGCCGGGCCCAGCGCGTTCCCCGTTCCCCGGCAGGCCAGGGCAGTGGGAGGAAGTGGGGGGAGAGCGCCAGGAGTGCCCCTCCCGGGCCCGAGATCCGAGAGGGGGGTGTAGGAGGGGAGGGGAGGAGGAGGGAATGGGGGAGGAAACGGAGGGACTAAGGGGGAGGCGGGGGAGGCGGGGGAGGGAGGGAAGGAGACCAGGGTGCAGGGACTGGGTGGAGGGAGGGGCAGGGAGGAAGGGCTGCGGGGGCCAGAGGGGCGGAGGTGGACAGAGAGGGTGCGGCTTTCAGGCCAGGCAGGCGCCCAGCAACCGGGGTTGGGGGAGGGGAGCCTGCTGGGGGGCCTGGGGGGGTGGGAGAGGTTTGCAGGGGGAGGTCAGCGGCAGAGACTGGATGGTAGGGAGGCACCGATCAAGGGCCCCAAGGAAGGGACCTAAGCTGAGGACTTTGAAGGACAGAGGGAGAGGCCCAGAGAAGGCAGAAGGAGGCAGAGGAAACCATCAGAGACCCCCGAGGCGGAGGGGGCCGGGCGAGGGAGATTTTTGGATAATCCATTTGAAACCTGAGTTCCATTTGCTTCTTATTAGGGGTTTGTGCCTTTTCTCCAGGTCCCTAGGGACCCTGTGTAGCGGCTGTGCTCCTTAAGCACCTTAAGTCCAGTCTCCAGAACGGGCTGGGAAGTCGGTTTCCTATTCGACGTCACAATTTAAGTAAACGGAAATATTTTTTAAAGGCAGGGGTGACTTGGAGAAGGAGGGGGGACAAAGACAGACATTACCCAGAAGAGAAAGTCAGAGGGGAGTCCTAGGCCCTCACAGGGGAAACCAGGCAGGGGCGCTCTCAGCTACCTTCTCTAGTTTTTTTTTTTTTTACTTTTTATTTTATTTATTTATTTTAAAAGACGGGGGTTTCACCATGTTGGCCAGGCTGGTCTTGAACTCCCGACCTCAGGTGATCCACCCGCCTTGGCCTCCGAAGTGCTTGGATGACAGGCGTGAGCCACCACGCCCGCCTACCTTCTCTAGTTTTTAATTTTTTTTATTTTTGCAGAGACAGCGGTCTCACTGCGTTGCCCAGGCTGGCCTCAAGCTCTCGGCCTCAAGAGATCCTTCTGGTTCAGCCTTTCAAAGCGCTGGGATACCAGGCGGGAGCCGCTGGGCCCCACACAGCTTTGTTTTTGTTACTGTTTTGAAACAAGGTCTCACTGTCGCCAGGCTGGAGTGCAGTGGTGTGATCATGGCTCCCTGCAAGGCTCAAGGCGCAAGCTATCCTCCCACCTCAACTTCCCAAGCAGCTGAGACCACAATCCTACCACGCCTGGCTTTTTTGAGATTTTTTGTTTTTTTTTTGAGACAAAGTTCGCTCTTGTTGCCCAGGCTGGAGTGCAGTGGAGTGATCTCTGCCCACCACAACCTTCGCCTCCCGGGTTCAAGCGATTCTCCTGCCTCGGCCTCCCAAGTAGCCGGGATTACAGGCATGCGCCACCATGCCGGGCTCATTTTGAATTTTTAGTAGAGACGGGTTTCTCCATGTTGGTCAGGCTCGTCTTGAACTCCCGACCTCAGGCGTTCCACCCGCCTCAGCCTCCCAAAGTGCTGGGATTACAGGCGTGAGCCACCGGACCCGGCCATTTTCTGAGTTTTTGTAGAGATGGGTCTTGCTGTATTACCCAGGCTGGTCTCGAATGTCTGGCCTCAAGCAGTATTCCAGCTGGCCTCCCAAAGTACTGGGACCACAGGCATGAGCCATGGCACCTGGCCCCTTCTGTAATTTTTTTTTCTTTTTCTTTTTCTTTTTTTGAGGCAAGTCTCGCTCCGTTGCCCAGGCTGGAGTACAGTGCTGCGATCTCGTCTCACTGCAACCTCCACCTCCCGGGTTCAAATGATTCTCCTGCCTCAGCCTCCCGAGTAGCTGAGACTACAGGTGCCTGCCACCACACCTGGCTAATTTTTTTTTTATTTTTTTTAAATTTTTGGTAGAGACGGGGTTTCACCATGTTGCCCAGGCTGGTCTCGAACTCCTGGCCTCAAATGATCCACCTGCCTCAACCTCCCAAAATGCTGGGATCACAGATGTGAGCCACTGCGCCTGGCCTTCACTGCCATTTTTTTCATTTTCTCTCCTACTCACTGCATACCTGCTGTGTGCCAGGCATGAGTCTGGGCCCTGGGATCTATAGTAGCAACCCAAACGGACATATTGGTGACAAAATATGTCACCAAACCCATATTAGAGTGGAGAACAGCAGTGAACAAGGGAATAGTTGTTGGAATAAATTGTGCGGAGTGAGAAATGCTGTGAAGGTAAAGAATGCAGGGAAGGCCGGGCGCGGTGGCTCATGCCTGTAATCCAAGCACTTTGGAGGCCGAGGCGGGTGGGTATCACCTGAGGTCAGGAGTTCAAGACCAGCCTGACCAACATGGTGAAACCCTGTCTAAAAAAAAAACAGAATGCAGGAAAAGCCGAGTGCGGTGGCTCAAGCCTGTAATCCCAGCACTTTGGGAGGCTGAGGCGGGCAGGTCACCTGAGGTCAGGAGTTTGAGACCAGCCTGATCAACATGGGGAGACCCCATCTCTACTAAAAATACAAAAAATTAGCCGGCTACGGTGGCCCTCGCCTGTAATCCCAGCTACTCGGGAGGCTGAGGCAGGAGAATCGCTTGAACCTGGGAGGCGGAGGTTGCGGTGAGCCCAGATCACGCCACTGCACTCCAGCCTGGACAAGATTGAAACTTCGTCTCAAAAAAATAAGAAATAAAAATAAAATGAATCCAGATTCCTCGGCTCTGTGACCTCTCAGAGCCTCAGTTTCCTTATCTGTAAAATAGCCCCTCCTTCAGAGACATTTGCAAGAATCCTTTGAGAGATGCATTTTTTTTTTTCTGAGAGTTTCGCTCTTGCTGCCCAGGCTGGAGTGCAGGGGCCCAATCTCGGCTCACCGCAACCTCCGCCTCCCGGGTCCAAGCGATTCTCCAGCCTCGGCCTCCTGAGTAGCTGGGACTACAGGCATGCGCCACCACGCCTGGCTAATTTTGGATTTTTAATAGAGATCGGGTTTCTCCATGTTGGCCAGGCTGTTCTTGAACTCCCGACCTCAAATGATCCACCCGCCTCAGCCTCCCAAAGTGCTGGGATGACAGGTGTGAGCCACCTCGCCTGGCAGAGAGACGCAGTCTTCACTACATCACTGCAGCAAGGCTGGAGGCATGATTGATGTTCGGGACACCATAGCCGGAACTACTGTGGTTACCTTGAGGATTTCTTTGCCTTCCTGGTCTGGTTGCTCCTAGTTGGGGGGCAAACAGGTCCCGGAGCAGAGAGCAGGAGGCTCAGCTACAGCCCTGTCTGGTTCCTGCCTCTGAGGAATGTCCTGATCTTCCTCCAGCCTCAATGTTCTCATCTACACAATGGGGAGAGCGTGGGATCACTTCTAGGTCCCAAATTCCACCGGCACTGCAGGTGCAGCTTTTTTTCTTTCTTTCTTCAGGAACACGTGCACTTTATTGCAGAAAAGGGTGTGAGGATAAAGGGTTGATACAGGACTCGGCTCCGGGGGCAGGTCGAGGAATGGAAGGCTGAGCACTTGAGAGACAGGTCCAGGGCACAGCCAGGGCCGGGATGAGTCCTCTTGATTACTCATGGGCTTGCAGAATCAGTACTGGGATGATGATCAGCACAGTGGCCATGACGATGCCCGGAATCAGGGCCCAGACGTCAGGCACTTGCAGGTGGAGGCATAGGCCTGGGCCCGGGTCAGGTCACCAACCATCTTCCTGTCCCTGGACTTCATGGAGTAGGCAAACGCTATGAAGCCCAGGCAGCAGAGTTCATGAAGAGGGTGTTGAACACAGAGGTCTCGCTGCGGATGGGGGGGCAGGGTTGTGGGGCGCCCCCAGCGAAGCCACCTCGTGCTCCTCCTTCAGCATGTCCTCGCTGAGGGGACCGTCGGTGTAGGTCGGAGTGAAGAAGGTTTGGACGGTGTGGTTCATGGTGTCCAGGGTCGGGTTGCTGGGACGGTTCTCCCGGGTACAGCTTTTATTTCTCCCCTAAGGCGGCCTGCAGGGCTCACCCCGGACGGGACGGAGGCCACGCTGCAGACAGTTCCGGTGGCACAGGCACCCGGCCGGCCTGTGAACGTCTCGGGTGTCCTAGCTCGAGCTCTTATTCCCGGCTCCTTTTCCTCCCGGGCTGGGAATGGGGAAGGGGGGTTCCAGAAGTCCTCTCATCCCCTGCTGGAGGCCAGAGCCCGGCCCTTGGGGGTTTGGGGGGCGGCACAGGAGGATTTCAGACCCTGGAGTCCTCAGGCCACAGGCTGTCTGTGGAGGAACGAGGGACTGGACGGGACGCCCCCCCACCTAGAGTCATGCCTCCGGGGCCTGTGAGAGTCTCCTCCCACTCAGAACCATGTGTGGATGGGGAAATCGAGGCCCATCGGGCAGGGGATCTCCTCAGCTGCTGGAAAGTCCCTCAGAATGGGGGAGGGGGTCCGGGAAAAGGGTGGGTCGGAGAATGGGAGAGCCTTGGAGAAGGGGCTCCCAGAGGGGACAGGGGCTCAGCGGGGAGGGGTAACCAGAAAGGAATATGGGCTCACCCCAGTCCTCTCTGCCCCATCCCATCCCATCCCAGGAGCTGGGAGGTTCGCTGTGCCTCCCCCCGCCCCGCCGTCCCCCTCCCTCCCCTCCCCCTTCCCCCTCGCCTCCCCCTCCCCTCCCCTCCCCCTTCCCCCTCCCCTCCCGCTTCCCCCTTGCCTCCCCCTCCCCTCCCCTCCCCCTTCCCCCTCCCCTCC
>CAUYQU010067103.1:0-36657 GCA_963574635.1 Cheracebus regulus | reverse complement strand
CCACTCAAACCCGGGCGCCCCGGTTAAAACAAATTCAGGGGCCCACCCCCCCGGGTTTGGGAGTTTTAACGGGCCCACCCACCCCCCGTGGGTTTTTTTTTTTTTTTTTTTTTTTTTTTTTTTTTTTTTTTTAGTACAGACGCGGTTTCACCATGTTGCATAGGCTGGTCTCGAACTCTTGAGCTCAGGAAATCCGCCCACCTCGGCTTCCCAAAGTGATAGGATTACAGCACCGCACCCGGCCAATAAGGCACACTGCTTCGTAGTTTATCTTTTTTGTTACTTCAAATTAAGGAGCATGTCTTCAAATCCACACTACAAATGGGATTCTTATCTGTATTAGCAGTCAAAGTGTATAGACATTCAGACCTAGGATGTTTAAACATCTGCTTTTCTATGTGTTAAACAATAATCACATCCTTTTGGGAAAACAGACACTTTTTAAAAGCTTATGGCATTTTGAAAGATGTCTACTCAATTTTTCTAAATGGATAAAATAACAAACTGAAAACAAAGCATCGAAACCAGAGCAGTTTTAAGGGGAACCTACTAATTAAACTGTTAACCCCAGTTACAAAATTAGTTTCTCTTTGGTTTCCTTCTGCCTGAAGGAACACTCTCTTTGGCCGACTATTCAGCTTGCTAGGTTCCAGTCATTAAAACACCTCACTCTACAGAAACGGATCACAACACATCCAGACTGCGTCTCCCTAGCACCATTAAGATTATTCTGAGGAAAACAGAAAAAGCCTAACAAAAGACGTCAAGGATTGTAGAAATATTTTTTAAATTTCAATATGCAAGCAGTACTCCTAGGCAGGTTGATTTAACAGTTTAAATTCTATTTTATCTGGCCACTGCAGGCAAAGCAGCAGTTCTTTTATCTCTTCACCAAAGGAACATAAATTACCCCACAGAGGCTGTCCTCCCTACTTTTCTCCTGTAGGTCAGAATCAAATCATCGAACTTGACTATTATAAATGCTCACTTTTGAGTCCTTCCCTTCCTTTCTTTCTTGCCCCTGGATAAATTCCTACGTGGCTAGCACAAACCTAATTTAGGATATAAATAGGTAAAGCGGGTCCCTAAAAAGCTCTGCCCCTGTGGGTTCGCACTCGGCACGTCCCCCTACGTGTCGTTGCTTCGCTGGAATTTCCAATGAAACAGTAACAGTAGCTAAGGTAACTGAGAGCGGGGCTGAACCTGGCCAATTCCGGAGCAGAAACGCAGTGACTTGCTCCGGGTCTGGGGGTGGGGAGGCTGCGGCGCGGACAGATTTCCGATTGGGCGGGGGTGGTGAGAGGCCACGGAGTGCAAAGACGGTTGTCTGGTCTTTGAAGGCCGGCGGCTGGCTCTGCCACGCTCTCAGCAGGAAGGAGAGGGGAGCGGGAGGAAGAGGGGGAGAAGGAGGAGAAGCCGCGAAGAGCCCGAGGAGGGGGAGGAAGACCGGGGAGGAAGGAGGGGCCGGAGGAGGAGCCCAGGCTCCCGGAAAGCCCGCGCGCCCAGCCCGCAGGACCTCGGGGCGGAGTCGCAGGCTCCGCCCGGACCCCGGGCCGCCGCCGCCGCCGCAGCCTCGCGCGGTGCGACTCGGAGGGGTAGGCCCGCCTCGCAGCCTCCCTCCGGGTTTCGGGCCCTCCTTCCCCGCTCCTCCCTCCCCTCCCTCCTTTCCATCTCAGCAGCGCCCTCAGTCTCCCTCTCGCAGGCTCATACAAAAGCAAAATGTCCGCCATGTTCCTAGGCGGCTGCGGTTGTAGCGCCACGAGCTCGGCCCTCCTGCGGTTTCTCCCCGGGGCTGCTCCTCGCCGGTCCCCTCTCCCCGACCCCAGGCGCGACAGCTACTCCGAAGCCGCCGACAGCACCACTCCGCCCGCCCTCTGCGCCCCCCCACCGCCCGCCCCACCGGGCGACGCAGGACCGTCTCGGGCGGGGGCAGGGGTGTAAGCAGCACCCGCCGACTTGCTCCCGCTTCCCGCCCGTCCCCCCACCCGTGGCCCCTTTACCTTGATGCAGTACGGGGGTTCGTCGTAGGTGACCAGCATGTACCTGTCTCCACGGCTGGCCGGGTCCCGGGCGCGCAGCTGCGGGGCGAGGGATGACGGAGGGGGTCGCGCAGGAAAGGAGGGGGGAGGGCGATACAAACGTTACAGAAGCACCTCAATCCACACCCCGAAATCCCTCGGGAGCTCTCCCCATTTCTCCCCTCCCCTCCCTTTACCTTCAAGAATAACTCCACAGCGCCTTTGGCAATGTCCAAATAGGAGGTGCCCAGGTCAGTGCGCTGGTTCATAGAGGCGGACGTGTCTATGAGGAACAGCAGGATGGGCATCTTCCCCCGCACCCCTGCCTCCGCTTCCCACTCTCCTGGCCCTCTTGCCTCACTGCCACGTACGGCCACCCGAATCCTCAACTCTCGCAGAGCCAGGGGGCAAGGAGCAAGAGGAAGAGGGGGAGACGGGACGGGACGGATGGGACCGCTCCTGGCCTCCTCTTTCTGCAGCCCCACCTCCTCTCCCTCCAAGGGAACTTGAAAGTGTGAGCGTGTGTAGCCCTCGGGACCCTCCCCCCTTCCTCTCTTCTGCTGCCACCACTACTGCCTAAGCATCCGTCCGCGCTCACTAGAGCGCTCGCCCCAGACTGAGCGCCGTCTCTGTTCACTGACAACTTCTGTCTGCTCACCTACCATCGGCACCATGTGACCAGAACCCATGCCATTGGCTGCCAATTATGTGTTATTTGCATATTCATTAGATGACAGGACTGGGGGAGGGACTTGGGCGAACCCTGGGAATTGAAGTTTGAACCCAGGCAGAGGGTAAGGGGAAGTATTAAGGACCCTCGCTAGGATTTTCCTTTAAAAAACTTGGAAACAGTTCGGATGATTAGTTCGGGTGGTTTAGATGGAATTTTCTCTCGCTCTACAAAGAGGGTCATTCGAAAGGAAGAGTGAATTTGAGCAACAGTTGTACAGAAGCAGATGCTTGGACAGTCTGCACAGAAAACGCTTTGCTAACTGCAATCGATCAAGCCTGCCAGTGGAGAAGACGAAAATATTTCAGAAGCAGCAAACTTCTTTCCTGGCAGGACGTACTGGCATTCCTTTAGATCCCTCCCACTTCTTGATCAGTATTTGTGCGTCGGTTGCTGGCCTTGCATTCCACATATATCTACTTAGAAAGGAAACTAAAGTTTAAACATAGTTACCTAAACTGGCCTTTTGTATGCACAGGCTTCTTCAGTTTCACTAACCTCGTTGAAACATTGGCCTGCCTGTGATAATTCCACCACTGTTCTCTCTGCGCAACCTTTACACTTGGGAGGTTTGCAAACCTAGATTCTGATTCAACTCACACATTTATTTATTCATTCATTCATTCCTGTATTTATTTTTATAAAGAAATAAAGAGGATCTCGCTCGATGACCTAGGCTGCAGTGCAGTGGCCCCATCATAGCTGCCTGCCGTGTCCAGCTCCTGAGCTCAAGCGATCCTCCCACCTCAGCCTCCTAAGTAGCTGGGACTACAGGGGCGTGCTCTTAACTCACGTTTATTGAGCATCTATGAAGTGCCAGGCACCCATGGTAGCCTTGTTTAATCTTTGAATTAATTATAGCAGATGGCATTATATTCAATTTTCAGTAGAGGAAACTGCAGCTCCCTGAGGTTAGGGTAACAATGACGGATGCTCTTAGGTCTGGCTCTGTGAAGAGACTCAATAAGTGGCCAACCACACTTGATTGACTACTTCATATGACACAATTTTTAAATTTGGACATGTGTATTCCTGGCAATTACTATGCACAATGTGGAATCCGGGGCTTCAATGAGTTTGCAATTTCATTGAGGAGAGATGATGACATATACATGTATAATATTTTATATATTCTGGCTGGGTGCAGTGGCTCATGCCTGTAATTCCAGCACGTTGAGAGGCCGAGGTGGGTGGATCATTTGAGGTCGAGAGTTCGAGACCAGCCTGGCCAACATGGTGAAACCCTGTTTCATCTAGGCTAAAAATACAAAAATTAGCCAGGCATGGCGGCGGGCACCTGTAGTCCCAGCTACTCAGGAGGCTGAGGCAGGAGAATCGCTTGAACCCGGGAGGCAGAGGGTGCAGTGAGCTGAGATCACACCACTGCACTCCAGCCTAGGCGACAGGGCAAGATTCTGTCTCAAAAAAAAAGGATATTTTACATATTCTATGTACACATTATATATATGTGTGTATATATATAAGTTCTGTGAATTATATGTTTATATATGATATATACACATTCAATAACATTCTCAGAGAAATAAGATTTTAAAAGTCACATGGCAATATGTGAATTGGGGACAAACAGGATGCAAATTAAAAAGGGCTATGGAAACAATGGTCTAGTGGTCTAGAAATTTAGAGGATTTTACGAACAAGGCGCAAAGGAGGAAGAGAGGGAATATGGATTGGAAGGAATGGTATGAACAAAGATTCAGCCAAAGATAGTACTATGTATGGTACATTTCAGGCCATTCTGGTGGAATGTAGGAAATTAATGAAGGAGTAAGGATGAAAAAGATACTAGAAACCTCCGTTTCCATTCTGATAAAAATATCAATGTAGAAGGGCAATGCCTACCTGGGCTAGGGTACAAAAAGTATAGGACTGTTGGGGGCAGTGTGTTAGTTTTCTACTTCTGTGACAAATTTAGCAGCTTAACACAAGCATTTACTATCTCACAGTTTCTGTGAGTCAGGGGTCTGGGTTTAACTGGGTTCTCTACTTAATCTCATACGGCTGCAGTCAAATTATCACCCAGGCTGTTTTCATCTGGAGGTTCAACTGGGAAAGAATTGGCTTCTAGTCTCATTCAGATTTCTGGCAGAATTCATTTCCTTGGGGCAGTGTGCTGGTGACCAGAAGCTGCCTTCAGGTCCACCTGCTGTGCAGGTCTCTGCCACATGACTTTCTCCACTGGCTGTTCACAACATAGCTGCTTCTTCAGGGACAGCAGAGAAATCTCTCACTCCAAGATGGAACCTTATATAATATAGATAATCTCAAGAGTGGCATGCATTACTTTGCCATATTCTATTGACTAGAAGCAAGTCATAGGTCCCACCCACACTCAAGGAAAGGATATTATACAGGATGTAACACCAAGGGGTGGAGATCATGGACCACCTTAGAATTCTGCCTAAAATTAGATAGGGATGGGATTTTAAGATGGGGATGGGATTATAACCTGAAAACAAACTTTGCCTAGTTCACAGTTTTTGTGAGACGGAGTCTTGCTCTGTCACCCAGACTGCAATACAGTGGTGTGATCTCAGCTCACTGCAACCTCCGCCTCCCAGGTTCAAGCGATTCTTCTGCCTCAGCCTCCTGAGTAGCTGGGACCACAGGTATGCGCCACCATGTTCGGCTAATTTTTGAATTTTGAGTAGAAACAGAGTTTCACCATGTTGGTCAGGCTGGTCTCAAATTCCTGACCTCAAGTGATCTGCCCGCCTCGGCCTCCCAAATTGTTGGGATTACAGGTGTGAGTCACCATGCTCAGCCTGTTAAAGTCAGTTCTGAGTAATACTATACAAACTTTCAGCCTACCAAATAAAGGCATTGGGTTGATTGGTTGCTTAGACTATCCTTTGGTTAAAGAATTACAAGATTTCCTAATAGGAGTTTATATTTTATTTTGTGAATATCTATATGTGTATGTGTGTATGAGACAGGACAATAAGGACTACTGAGTCATGATATCCCCAGTTTACAAATGGTATTTTAAGATGACATTTTAAAATCCCCTTTATACTTTCCTCCCAACTTTTCAATGAGTGTGCCTTACTTTTATAATTAGAAAAGGGGCTATGTTTAAAATTACATTAAAAGAATTGTAAAAAGTTCTTCCAACATGAATATTACTGAAACAATTTTCAAAAACGACTTACCAGCATTAGTGAAGCACAAATTGTCTCAGTCACACAATGCTCCTGTGATTGAGGATATGCATGGTCCCACAGAGTGACCTTCGAAGGACAAGATATTCTCCCCATGCAGGTGCATGCCTTTTAATGTATTTATTTTTTTCTAATAGGACATATTATTGATTCTTTTTGGCATAATCAAATGGAATTAAAATGATGTTAACATAGAATCTGAAAAATACTTGTGTCTCAGTATAAACTACAAAAATGGCAATATACAAAAAAAAAAAAATGTAATGGATTTATGGGCTTATTCAGATTAAACCAAACCCCAAGCTGTCACCAAGAAGCTTCTCTTCGTCACTTCCTGGAGGAAAGTAAGCTCTTTATTATGCTAGAAAGTGTGTAGACTTCTCCGCTGTGTTTCTTTGGCACACATCAACACTAAACCATACAGACCCTTTCTACATCTTTCTCTGCTACAGAACATCAGCCTCTTCTTGTAATAGTTTCTTTCTGCCTCGGGTTTGTTTCTTGTACTAGAATATAAACTACTTGAGAGCAGCTAGAGCCTATAACCAATGCCTGGTGCAAAGTACTTGCTCCGTAAATGGTTATTAAAAGAAATTGTCAAATGCGCTGTGTTTTTCATTCTTTCATCGTCTTCCCAGGTGCTTGGATATTATCCTGTAGCTCCTTTCCTAGGGTTACCCAGCCCTCCCATGTTGCCCCCTGCCTGCCGTCTCTCACGGGAGCAGAGTGGTAGGCCCAGCTCCCTCGTCCTTATGGATCCAGGGCCTTTTGGATTTGGGCTGCAGGAGGCCCCTTCAGGCCAAGGCATTGAACTGACAGTCTTCACTGCCTGCCCAGAACTCTGCTAACTTCCCTTTTGTTCTACTCATGCTTCCTTATGACATGGCTGTTTTTTGGCCCACTGCTCACTGTTTGTCTCCTTCAGCCAAATCCTCTCCCCAGCTGCTCCCAAATTTCAGACCCTATGGCCTACATTAACCATCCGTCTTCTTTTCAATTTTCTCACGTTTTTTGAAATTGTGAGTTCCTGAAACGAGTTTCCTATTTCCTCTTCAAGTTCTTGCTCTTCATCTGCCTTTCATTCAATAGTAACCCCTAAATAAATTCATTTTAATACTACATCGTACTCCTCCTTGTCTGGAGTTACCAGATATCTCTCAGGAAGGAATTCCTACCAAATACTGCTCTCCTGGCCTTCATTCCCCTCACACAAATGTTCATAGACTTTGCCCCATGTTTACATTTAATGTTGTGGTATGGTCCATTACCATATAGCTGATGCTTTGTTTTGGTGAGAGTTAGTTTGATTTTTTGCTTCCCAGAGATTTGTCACCTCTTGTCTTTAAGAAGTTCCTAATCTATCTATCTATCTATCTATATATTTTGAGACAGGGTCACATTCCGTCACCAGGCTGGAGTGCAGTGGTGTGATCACAACTCACTAGAACCTTAACCTCCCTGGCTCAGGTGATCCGGCCACCTCAATGTGCTGAGTAGTTGGAACTACAGGTGCTTGCCACCATACCTGGCTAATGTTTGATTTTTTTTTTATATAAAGATGGGGTCTCATTATGTTGCCCAGGCTGGTCTTGAACTCCTGGAGACAACCGATCATCCCAATTTAGCCTCCCTGAGTGCTGGGATTATAGGCATAAGCCACCAGGCCTGGCCCTAATCACTACATTTTGACAAAAAGACCTATTTAACCTTGTTACTACCCTCTCCCAAAGCCCGCCTTTCACGGTTTAGAAGGGAGTGAAATCTCCCTGTCTGGTTTCTCTACCACCCTCTCTCTCTGCAAACCCATGCAATCTGGTTTCTCTCCCTACACTTCATGGAAACGGCGCAGAGGTCCCCAGTGACCTACTTTTGGTCAAGTCCAGTGGTGTGTTCTATATTTCCTTTGTTGATTGCAGAGCTACTTGTTACATGCATTCCTGAGTTCCTACTCCCACTCACCTTGTTTTTCATCTCCTGCCATTTCTCCTGAGGTCTTCCCACACCTTGGACCATATGTTTTCACCTTCACTGAATCTTAAACTTAATCATTGTCTCACTCCATGGCTACCTCTTTTCCTCTCACTGTGTCTACAAAGGACTGTGTTTTTCAACAATCTTTATTCATTTAGTCATGATTCGAAAACTTCTTGGGTGGAACTTGTATGTGACAGGCAATGAGTATGCATGTGGGAAAAAAGGGAACAGTGTATTTTGCAGTGGTTGAGAGCTTGGATTTGGGGGTTCAGATTCCAGCTCTGCCATTTGCCAGCTATGTGACCTGGGACAAGTTTACTTAAACTCTTTCTGCCTCAGCTTCATCATCTGTATAACAATAATAATAATAGTATTTATTTGGATTGTAATGATGATTAAATGAATGAATACTTATTCTTTTATTTGTATTTTTTTTGTAGAGACATGGTCTTGCTATGTTGCCCAGGCTGGTCTCAAACTCCTGGGCTCAACCATTTCTCTTGCTTCAGCCTCCCAAAGTGTTGGGATTACAGATGTGACCCACCATGCCCAGCCTATGAAGAGCTAAGAAAAATGTTAAACACAGAGTAAGCTCTATTCGTGTTAAATAAAAGCAAGAACAGATATAGTTCTGGCCCTTGGAGAGCTTACATTCCAGTAGGGAAAATAGTCAAAAGAATAGATGTGATATTATATTGAGTGCTGTAAGAGAGGAAATACAGGGTGTTATGGAAGCATCAAGAAGGAAATTATATTCTAGAGGGGGTGGAGATGTCAGGGGGGCATACAGAGAAAGTTTCTTGAAGGATCTGACTTTGCTTAGGAATTAGCCTGGTGAAGGAGGCTGGTGGGGGGTGAGGAATAACACCGGGAAGGAGGAAGGGTGTCCCGAGCGGGGAATAGGATGTGGATGAGATGGTGAGAGAGACTGACAGAGACCCCTTGGAAAAAAGGAAAGTTCCGTACGACTGTAATGCAGAGGAACTGGAGTGGGGGAATAGGAAGAAGGGAGAAATGGATAGGGATGAAGAGGTAAACAGGAAGCAGATCGTGCAGGGCCTTGTTGGCCCTGTAAGGAGTTGAATTTTATCATGGAGTCAACAAGGAACCACTGAAGGATTCTCAACAGATCAGGTTTTGGTGATATCATTGTATCTTCAGCACAGAGAATGGGTTAGATGAGGACAGAAATGGAATCTAGAAGACAAGTGAGTAGTCTATTTCTGTAATTTAGGTGGGCTGAATTGTAGTGGTGACAAGAGGGTGGAGGGAAGTGTATGGGTGCCAGGTACATTTACATGGTAGGGTAGTCAGATCCTAGTCATTGACTGACATGGGATGTAGGGAAAGGAGGAGTCATGTGTGACCAGCATTCTGACTTGGGAAATAGGGAAATTGTGGGGCCACTCACTGAGACAGAAGACAAAGGAAGAGATCCATTTGGGGGCAAGGGCGGGCTATTCAATAAATATTTTTAAAGCAGTGCCAGGCGTTGTTCCAGGAGCTAGATACACTGGCCAAGGTTCCCTGTCTTGGGGCATTTATAATAAATAAACAAATAAATATCTAGTATGTCAGATGCTGATAACTGCCATGGAAGAAATAAAGTCAGGCAAAAAGTTAATCTTTGTGTAGGGGGCAGGGTGAGTTTGACGTGTCTGTGGGCCACCCAAATAAAAATAACTAGGAAGCAAACGGGCTGAGTAAATATAAAAATAAACCTCAAAGAGGGGAGAATCTGCCCAGGCAGATTTTCGGGGAATACACTAGAGTTTTGAGTGCTTCGTTTTTTAAGCACTAACTATGTACAAGGCAAAGGCCTTGGCACTTTGCGCATTGTCTCTCAAGGCACCAATCTTGTGAGGTAAGTCCAAGTATTCTTCCCAGGTTAAGGTGAAGAAACTGGAGTCCCTGCACCGGACACCTGCCTGACCTCCAAGCCCAAGCTCTTTTTCTCCACTCTGCAGGAACACTACCAGAACAAGAGGGTATGTGCTGAGTGTTCAATAGCCCAGACCCACATTAGAAGAAGCCCAGCATGGAACCAGCCCACCAGGAGAGAAGCTCAGGGAGTCCGGGCACTGCCCCGCAGGGCAGCAGGATGTAGAGGGGCCACACAGAGGACAGTGCGAGGGAGTCATCCCGGCATGAAGACTGCCCTCCCCCAGCCCACAAAATACTGGCCTTGGATACCCATCTTGCAGGACTGCATGGGACCTGCTGTGATCTGCCAACGGACACTTGTTCTACCCGTGCTCAGGAAAATCTCTTTCGGAAACCTGATGGGAGAAGGACTGCTGAGGGGTGAGGGGTGGTGGCAATGTTGGGGTCCCCAGAGAGCTGAGGTGAGAGCCAGACATCTGTTGATCAAGGGCAGCCAAATGCCTAGCACAATCCTTAGTGGCTTCCTTCTGCTCAGGGCCCAGGCACAGCAAGTTATATGGACATTTATAGACTTGGTTACTCTGAGAGGTGTCGTACGCTAAAAATAAAAATAGCTGGTGATGAAAGTTGGCCCAGGGCAGCCCGCACAAAGCTCCCCAGCGAGTCATGCCACTTGGGTAACTTCCTCTCCCAAGTCAGGGTGTTGCAGCTTCTGGGCTGTGTGAGGCCCTGGAATCTTGGTCTTTCCCCTTCAGATTTTCTGTGATGTTCTCATACTTCACCACCCTGAAGCCACTGTCCATGCCCTCCTGTGGAACTCACAGGCAAGAGGGTCATTATTCTGTGCGTGGAACACCAGCGATGTATGCAGGGCATGGAGAATAAATTGTAAGCATGCTGGTGGGGAGGACCTCACCCCAGCCAACCTTAGCCTCTCCTGCCTCCAGAAACCTAGACACTTCTGTCTCTCTCCTCCTCCACATCCACCAGACTATCGTGCACTGTTGAATTTGTACCTTCTATATCACTTAAATTCATCCCCTCACTGTTTTTCTCCTGGCTGGATTCTTTGCATCTTATTTGGTCCATAGTACTGACATGTCTGTAGTTTCCCTTTTACCTTCTGGGGAGGATTAGTCCTGTGAAAAATCCTGCAACAGCTTCTACACCAACACATGTACACGAACAAAAAAGAAACATTTTGATTCTTGCTAAAGCATAAGTTTCATCATTCTTCCTTCTTCTCCTTAAGGCTATATTTTCTAAATGACAACATTTAAACTATGTTTGAACATGTCCTTTATTTTATTTTTACCTTTTATTTTATTTTAGGATCGGGAGTACACGCGAAGCTTTGTTATATAGGTAAACTCATGTCGCGGGAATTTGTTGTCCTAAGCCTAGGATCCAAAGGTTACTGTTTTACTCCTCGCCCTCCTCCCACCCTCTGCCCTCAAGTTGGCTCCAGTGTCCGTTGTTCCCTTTTTTTGTAGAACGTGTCCTTTAAAATGTAACAATAGTAGGATCATATTTTTACATAGGTGTAGTGAGAACCCCTATACCTAGTTTATTTGCCATATATCCCTTCATTTTCCCAGTTTTGCCAGTTTCCCTTCTACCACATGGAGAATGAGGAACTCTTGATAACAGAACTGGCTAGCCTTGTATGGCCACAGAAATCACTTGCTTAGTGTTCAGTTCATCAGATATTTACTTAGGCCTGCTCTACTTGACACTTTGCTAAATGCCCGGGATGAAAAGATAAACAGGACATGACTTCTGCCTTGATGAGCTTCTATTCCACTGGGGAAGGCCAGAATAGAAACAAATATTTTCAGTACAATGTGGTAAATGCTCTGAGAGAGAGAGAGAGAGAGAGAGAGAGAGAGAGAGAGAGAGACAGAGAGACAGAGAGAGACAGAGAGAGAAATGCACAAGCTTCTCTGTGAACACAGAAGGGTAGGACTTAGCCAGTTATCAAGGAAAGCCTCGTGGAGGAGGTGGTATCTGAACTTGACCAGAAAGGGAGAAGAATTCATGATGAAAAAGGGACACAGTTGAAGCCAGGTGTGGTGGCTCATGCCTGTAATCCCAGCACTTTGACAGGCCGAGGTGGGTGGATCACTTGAGGTCAGCAGTTTCAGATCAGCCCGATCAACACGGTAAAACCTTGTCTATATGAAAAATATAAAAATTAGCCGGGTGTAGAGGCAGGAGAATCTCTTGAACCCAGGAGGCAGAGGGAGGCTGCAGCAAGCCAAGATCATGCCACTACCCTCCATCCTGGGCGACTGAGCGAGACCCGGTCTCAAAAAAAAAAAAAAAAAAAGGAAAAAAAAGAAAGAAAAAGAGAAGACGTTGTTTCCCCAAATAAAAGGACTGGTAGGAGCCAGGGTCTGAGGTATTGGAACAGATTAATGTGTGTGGTGGCCCCAACCAGTGTTCTGCTAAGGGGCTCTTTATTGGCCACTGCACCCATCCCACAGCTGCTGTGAATGTCGGCTGCCCCCTCCTCTTCTCTGGAAAGTTGCCTTCAAGAAAGGGAGGCTCTTTGGCACCAAGTCACATCTCCCCCCACTCCCCACAACCTGCAACCAATGACTGCCTGATAAAGATGGCATCATCTTTGTGGTGTCATCCTTGCTGCTCAGCTTTGGGTAAGCAGCCGAACCCTGACTCCAAGTGAGTCCACATTCTTGCTTAGGTTCCTTCCCTGCCCTAGCCTGCTTCCCTCACCCACTTCTTCCTGAAACTCTTCTGTAGTAAATTACAAGGACCTTAACCCCTGCTTCTAGAGAAGCTGACTTCAGATAGTATGTTCAAAGAACTTCTAGACATACCTTGTACTTCTTGGCATACCTTGTACTTAAGGTGTGAGTGAAGGAATAGTTGGAAGATTAAACCCAAGAATTAGGCAAAAAGCCAGATCATAGAGGACTTTGTATGCCATATTAAAGACTTTCTGAGTCTTTTTAATTTTTATATTGGGCCTTTTAAAGACTAAAGCACCCTTCCTCAAATCATGGTCCCCCCCTTAACAATGGAGCTTCCCCACCTTTAGTGAGTTACTCATTTAGATAAGGCATTGGGGGCTACTGGGTTCCTTAGCTAAATGCCTATCTTTCTCAAAGTGATAATTCATTAAGCCATGAATAGTTTAATTCACCTTAAAGTACGATGTAGTGTAACAGATTCATTTTTAAGAGATGGCCATACCTATACATTTATCCCACTCCACATTCCCTTACAATGTAATGTGACTAACACTCTTCTCACTAGGAGGTGGGATCTGTGTTTCCCACTCTTAAATGTGCGGAAGGGGGCTTATAACCACGCTGGTCAATGTGTACAGCGGCAGCAATGCTGCGTGATGTCCAAGGCAAGCTTCTAAAAGGAAATATGGCTTCCATCTGGATCTCTCTCTCTCTCTCTCTCTCTCTCTCTCTCTCTCTCTCTCTCTCTTTCTCTCTCTGTCTGGATGCTCTCTTTTGGAACCCAGCCACTATGTTGTGAGGAAGCCAGGCCACATGAAGAGGCTCCATGTTAGTGTTCTGGCTGACAGTCCCAGCTAGGCTCCCAGCTGACACCAGTCACCAGCCTGACATCAGTTGTGAGATATGTGAGTGAAAGAGCCATCAGATGATTCTAGCTCTCAGCTTTTGGATCTTCCAGCTGAGGACACAGACATCATGAAGCAGAAACAACTTTTCCTTGCTGAGCCTAAGTCTGAATTCCTGATCCACAGAAGCCGTATACATAATAAATGATTACTGTTGTTTTAAACTACTAAGTTTGGGAGTAACTTATTTTGTAGGCAACTAATACATTTTTCTACGCTCTGAAGTTATGATATCCCCTTTAAAATCAGCTCCTCTGGCTTCCCTACTCAGGTTAATGCTATCTCCAGAGTTCTTTCAGTGACTGAGCTTTTTTTAACTCACCCTTATCTCTGCAGTTACATAGAATTAGTTGTCAGGTGCTATGGTTTTTCCCTCCTACAGTGTCTCTGCCATTTATCCTTGTCCTTGGTGCTTGCCTTTCTCCAGATTAAATTAAGGTCCAGCTCTAATTGTTCTTATACTCCTGCTCTGAAACTGCCAACTTTCACAAAAGCACAACTTCCCGATGGAATTTCAGATATCTATTCCAAATGAATATATTCTAAACATATATATCCTGAATATATATATATATATATATATATATATATATGTATATAGCTACAGAAATAATGCTTCACTTGTTCATTGTAACAAGTTCAGATTTGTGATAACACAGATGTGTACCCAAAAAAGTAAATGTCTCACTCATCAGAGATAATTACTGTTAACATTTGAAAGTTACATTCCAGACATTTTTCTAGGTGTGAGAATGTGTGTATTCTAGGTATGTATGTCTATGTCCATAGGCATACATGTCACAAACATTTTTGCAAAAATAGGACCATAGCTCACATATCATTCTGCAATTTTGTTTAGGATTTTCTTTTAACCTGATGTTACTTCCCGGATATCTTTTTATGACAGCACATGCAGATCTACTTCATTCATTCAAAAAGTTGTATAGTATTGGACCATCATTTAAGTCTTTCAAAAGGATACTGATTATATAAGTTATAATATACAATTGGCTATCCATTTCCGTGAGTTCCACATCAGCTGATTCAACCAACCACAAATGGAGAATATTTTAAAAATAAGAATCAACAATAAAAATAATGCAAGTTTTAAAACAATACAGTATAGCAATTATTTATATAGCATTTACATTGTTTTCATTATTGCAAGTAATCTACAGATGATTTAAAGTATATGGGAGGATGTGTGTAGATGATATGCAAATACTGCCATTTTATACAAGATACTTGAACATTCCCCAACTTAGGTATCTGATGGGATCCTTGAACCAGTACCCTGTGAGAGGGATACCAAGGGACACCTGTATTCATACACTATAATACCATGCAATCATTAAAATAGATGTGGTAGATATTTAAAGTGTTGACACAAAAAGATGTTCAACATATTAACTAAAAAAGACAGAAGGTATAGTGTGATTCCATTTTTGTATATATGCATAAAATATCTGGAAGTATATACACCACAGAAGTTATTTCTAGGAAATAACTTCTGTGAATAACTTTAATTTTTTTCTTTGTTGTTTGAATTTTTTAAAAAGTTGTCAGAAGGGAGATTTTCCATTTTGAAAAACATTGCATAAATGTTGTAAATGTTAGAAATGTGCTACATATAGATAAAAGGAAGAAGGAACAAGATGGGAGAAATGATGAGAAAGCAGTTAGAAATCTGCAGTTGGCACGAATTCACATCTGTTAACTGTGGGAACTAACTGCACATACATAATTAGACTTAAAATCGAATGGACTTTACAAATACACAGACCATTTCCCAATGTTTAACACAGCAGAAATATACTTAATTCCTCCTTGACAAACATGTGTGATAAATTAAAATTCTGGCTAAATTAGCTCTAGTCTAATAAACTACCAAAACAATGAGATATTTGAAAAAATAACAATTTTCAATTAAAAGAGAAAAACATTTCCTTGGCTTCTCATCATTTAAGGCTATTTCCCAAATTTGCTTGAACAACAAAATCACTCCAGGAAATAAAATGGAGATTTCTCAAAGAACTGAAAGTAGATCTACCATACATTCAATCTGACAATCCCACCACTGGGTATTTATTCAAAGGAAAAGAAGTCATTATATGAAAAAGACATCTGCATGCATACATTTATTGTAGCAGAATTCGCAATTGTAAACATATAAAACCAACCTAAGTGCCCATAAACCAATGAGTGGATAAATAAAATATGGTATATACTGAGTATATATGGAATATTGCTCAGCCATAAAAATAAAAAAAAATAATGTCTTTTGCAGTAACTTGGATGGAATTGGAGGCCATTGTTCTAAGTGAAGTAACTCAGGAATGAAAAACCAAAATACTGTATGTTGTCACTTATAAGTGGGAGCTAAGCTATGGGTACACAAAGACATACAGAGTGGTATAATGGACATTGGCGACTCAGAAGAGAGGAGGGTGAAAGGTGGAAGAGGGATAAAAAAACTACATATTGGGTACAAATGTACACTACTTAGGTGACATATGCACTAAAATTTCAGACCTCACCACTGTACAAGTCATTCATGTAACCAAAACCCACATGTAGCCCTAAAGTTATTGAAATTAATAAAAAACCAACCACCAACAAAATCATTCTAGGTATTGTTTAATTAAAAAAAATAGATCAGAGCTCTGTATTTTTAACAAGTTCTCAGGTGATTCTTCTGCTCAGAAAAGGTTAGAAAACACTGACTTACAGAAATAAATACAAATCCTTTACCTGGACTTTAAAAAAAAATCTCAATCATTCCTGTTAGCATTTCCAACTTCTTGTGAGGTATAATGCTGCATTGTTTCAGTTACTGGAGTATGTTGGATATCACTTGGGAGGGATTGTTTTTTTATTGCAATAGAATTCACATACCATAAAATTCATCTTGTTGAAGAATACAATTCAATGGTGTCTAGTATATTCACAAGGTCATATAGCCATCACAACTCTCTAAGTCCAGGACACTTCTTCACCTCCAAAAGGAAACCACTCTATAGCCACTAGCAGTCACTTTCTGTTTCCCCCTTCTTAGTCCATTTTCTGTTGCTTATAACAGAATACCTGAAACTAGGTAATTTATTTTTAAAAAGAATTAATTTCTTGCAGTTATGGAGACTGAGAAGTCCAACACTGAGGGGCTGCATCTGGTGAGGGCCTTCTTGCTGGTGGGCACTTTGTAGAGTCCCAACATGGCAAGGGGGCTGATCATGCTTGCTCAAGTCTCTCTTCCTCTTCTCCTAAAGCCACTAGTCTTGGCTGGTCCCAGTGGCTCACATCTGTAATCCAAGCACTTTGGGAGACCGACGTGGGATGATCACTGAGGCCAGGAGTTCAAGATCAGCCTGGGCAGCATAGGGAGACCCCATCTCTATGAAAAATAAAAAGCTGGGCTGGGCATGGTGACATGCACCGGTAGTCCTGGCTACTTGGAAGGCTAAGGCAGAAGGATTACTTGAGCCTAGGAATTGGAGGCTGCAGTGAGCTCTGATCCCATCACTGCACTCCAGCCTGGATGACAGAGTGAGACCCTGTTTCTATAAATAAATAAATAGAGCAAGCCACTAGTCTCACTCCCATGACAACCCATTAATCCATTAACCATTTAATCCATTATTGTATTAATCCATTCATGATGGGAGGGCCCTCATGATCCAATTGCCTCTGAAAGGCCCCATTTCTCAATACTGCCACTTAGAGGTTAAGTTTCAGCGTGAGTTTTAGAGAAGACATTCAAACCATAGCACCCCTTTGCCACAACACTACCAGCTCTGAAAACCACTAGTTTGGGCTCTATGGATTTACCTATTCTAGACAATTCATGTACATGGAATCATATACTATGTGACCTTTCATGAGTGGCTCCTTTTACTTCACATAATGCTGTCAATGTTCATCCATGTTGTAGCATGCATAGTATTTCATTTCCTTTTATGGTTAAATATTATTTCATTGTATAAATATAACACATTTTTTATTATCTATTCATTAGTTGATGGATATTTAGGTTATTTCCACTTTTTAGCTATTATAAATAACTCTGCTGAGAACATTCATGTCTGGGAAAATTTTAAAACTAAAGAATTCCCAGGTCTCACTCCACACCAACAGAATCAAAATATCTGGAGGGTAAGAATAGGTGGTGCTTGGACATTCTTTAAAATAATAATAATAATAAGCTCACCAAAGGATTCTAACAAGCAGCCAAAGTTGAGAATCATTGAGCTAGAGCTCTCAAGGCAGTAGTCTTAAAATGTGATCCTTAAACCAGCAGTATTGGATAGGATTTGTTAGAAATACAAATTCCCAACCCCCATCCACATTTGCTCAATCAGAATATCTGGGACATGAGCCCAGAAATCTGTTTAAACAAGTCCTCCAGGAAATTCTGATGCACACTCATTTGAGAACCACTGGGCATCACATTAATATCTTAAAATTCCCCAAATTCTGAATATCAAAATAAATTTGGAGACTTCCATTTATAGAAAGATAGAGTAGATATTCCGCCCCCCACCCCGCCACACGCACTATTCTTCCCACTAAGTACAGCTAAAAACTTTGAGCTTTAAAAAATAGAAAAAGCTGGGCATGGCAGCTCACCCCTATAATCCCAGCACTTTGGAAGGCCAAGGTGAGAGGATCACTTGAGTCCGGGAGTTTGAGACCAGCCTGGGCAACACAGTGAGATCCCATCTCTCCAAAAAAAAATTAGCTGGTTGTGATGGCACATGCCTGTAGTCCTAGCTATGTGGGAGGCTGAGGTAGGAGGATCGCTTGAGTCTCAGAGGTTGAGACTGCAGTGAGATGTGATCATGCCAATGCACACCAGCCTAAAGAGACAGAGTGAGAGCCTGTCTCAAAAAATAATAATAAAAACATAAGACATTGAAAAGTGGAAAGAAGGTGGCAAATGGGGTAGGGACCTTGGACCTATGGCACTGCATAGTAGTGATTTCTTTCAGTTTCCTTTTTGCCTCACATATCCCAGACTGAGTACTAGGGAAACTGGTAACCACAAGTGCCAAAAGGTGTAGACAAAAACGCCTCAAAGAGAGCCTGGTCTCTTTAGCTGGAGGCCAAGGAAAGGGGCAATCTAGCAAGAGTGGAAACTTTTAGGTAATAACCGCTCTACTCCAGCCAAACCCCACAGAAAATACTGTGACATAATGCATCCATGCAAGTAAATTCCTAGGGGGGGGGTGCCTAGACTTCCATCCCTAACAGGCTTAACAAGGTGCTCCAGTGCACCTAGGGCGGTGGCAGAGGAGGCCTAGTGGAGAGTCACAACTTAATCACACCCAGCAGAAAATAATCCACTGCACACTCCCATACCTGCCTTGTGTCAGTGACTCCAGATGAAAAGCTGTATTAAGGCACTGTAACCCCTCCCTGACAGTTGGGTATAAAGGAGACCATATGAGGAGCCAGAACTACCAATGCTTCACAGCACTAATGACCCCATCACCCCTCACAGGTATCAGTGGAGCCCAACTGGTGAGCCTGGACGTCTTCTATCTGTCACTAAGAAGGCAGTGTGTCCCTTTTCCCTGCTAAAACAGTGTTATAGGAAATCAGCTAAATCTAAAGGTTTAAGAGCCAAAGTCTCTGACATAATATAAAAATGTCCAAGATTCAATAAAAACTCACTTGTTATGCAAAGAACCAGGAAGAGCTCTAACAATGAAGAAAGATAATCAGTGATGCCAACTATTGTTGATGACAGAGATGTTAGGATTAGCCAAAAAATATTTTAACGGAGTCATTGTAAAAATGCTTCTAGAAGGGCCAGGCATAGCGGCTCATGTCTGTAATCCTAGCACTTTGAGAGGCTAAGGTGGGAGAATTGCTTGAGCCCAGGAGTTTAAAAACAGCCTGGGTAATATAGCAAGACTGTCTCTACAAAATGTTTTATTGAAAAATTAGCTGGTTGTGATGGTGTATGCCTGTTGTCCAAGATACTTGGGAGGCTGAAGTGGGAGGACTGCCTGAGCCCAGGAGTTCAAGGCTGCAGTGAGCCATGATCACATCAGTGCACTCCAGCCTGGGTAACAGAGCAAGACCCTGTCTCTAAAATAAATAAATACATACATACAACATAGAATACTATGCAGTCATAAAGAAGAAGAAGATCAGGTCCTTCCTAGCAATAAGGATGGAGATGGAGGCTATTATCATAAGTGAACTACTGCAAGAACAGAAAACCAAATAATGTGTGTTCTCACTTATAAGTGGTTGCTAAACATTGAGAACACATGGACACAAATAAGGAAACAACAGACACTTCGGCCTACGTGGGAGTGGAGGATGTAACGAGGGAGAGGATTTAAAAAACTACCTATTGGGTACTATTCTCATTACCTGGGTGACAAAATAATCTGTACACCAAACTCCTATGATATGCAATTTACCTATATAACAGGCCAGCACATGTACCCTGTATCTAAATTAAAAGTTAAAATAATAGAAAATATCAGAAAAGAAATGAAAGAAGTAAAGAGAAAACAAAATTGAAATTTTAGAGTTGAGAAACACAAAAGGAATACCATCCACTAAGAATCCTAAAGGTGTATGCACCGAACTGCAGAGTTGAAAAATTAGTGAACCAAAAACTGATAGAACTGAAAGGAAAATTAGGTCCACAGTTGTAGCCGAGATTTCAACACCCCTTTTTCAACAAGTGGTAGAATGACCATTCAGAACATCAGCAAAGACATAAAAGAGCCCAACAACACCATCAACCAAAAGAATCTTATCAACATTTATAGAATACGCCATCCAACAACAGGGAAATGCACATTCTTTTCAAGCACCCATGGAACATAATACCAAGATAGACTATACTCTAGGCCATGAAACAAACCTCAACAAATTTAAAAGAATTAAAAGTGTTCAAAGTTTATTCACTGCCACAATAAGATCTAACTAGATATTAGTAAGAGAAAGATAACAGGAAAATTTCCAAATATTTGCAAACTACAGAACACATTTCTAAGTAACCCATGGATCAAAGAAGAAGCCTCAGGGAAATAAAAAATACATTGAACTAAGTTAAAATGAAAATACCACATGCTATAATTTATAGGACCCCACTGAAGTAGAGTTAAAGAGAAAATGTATTGTACTAAATGCTTACATTAGAAAAAAGGATTAAATGAATAATATAAGCTTCCACCTTAAGGGTCTAGAAAAAGAAGGGCAAAACAAAGCCAGCAAGGAGAAGGAAAGAAATAATGAAGAGCAGAAATCAGTGAAATTGAAAATAGAAAAAAAAAAAAAGGTAGAGAAAATCAATGGAACAAAAACTTACTTCTTTGAAAAAGTATATAAAATTAACAAATCTCTAGCAATACTGAAAAAGAAAAAAAAAAAAAGGCCGGGTGCGGTGGCTCATGCCTATAATCCCAGCACTTTGGGAGGCCTAGGCAGGTGGATCACGAGGTCAGGAGTTCAAGACCAGCCTGGCCAAGATGGTGAAATCCAGTCTCTATGAAAAATAAAAAAATTAGCCGGTCGTGGTGGCGGGCGCCTGTAATCCCAGCTACTCGGGAGGTTGAAGCAGGAGAATCGCTTGAACCTGGGAGACAGAGGTTTCAGTGAACCGAGATTGTACCACTGCACTCTAGCCTGGGCAACAGAGCAAGAGTCTGTCAAAAAAAGAAAGAGAGAGAGAGAGAGGGAGAAGTAAAGAAAGAAAAAGAAAGAAAGAAAGAAAGAAAGAAAGAAAGAAAGAAAGAAAGAAAGAAAGAAAGAAAGAAAGAAAGAAAGAAAGAGGTGGCACAAATTACTAACACCAGGAATGAAACAAGGTATCACTACTGACTCTGTAGCCATTAAAAGAACATAAAAGAATACTGTAACCAACCGTGCATGCATATATTTGAGAACTTAAAGTGGATCAATTATTTGAAAAGCACAAACTCATTCAATATAAAATAGAGATTTTGAATAGTACTGTAATTATGAATGAGATTGGATTTGTAATTTTAAATCTCCCTAAAAATACATCTCCTGGCCCAGTAGTATCACTGGAGATTTTTACCAAGTGTTGAATGAACAATTCACACAAATTATCCACATGTCTTCCAGAAAAGGGGAGGGGAATGCTTTTTCAACTCTGTTTATGAGGCCAAATTTTCCCTGATACCAAAACCAGACAAAATGCAAAACCAAATAATATCACTATAAACCAATATCCCTCATAACTTAGACACAAAAATACTAAAAAATATTGGCAAATAGAATTTAGCACTATGTAACAATTCTACACCATAACCAATGGAGTGTATTCCAGAGATGCAAGGCTGGTTCAGTATTTAAAAATCAATCAATGTAATCAACCATAATTACTGTCTAAAGGAGAAAAACCATATGATTCTATTAAGCAATGAAAAAAAAAAGTATTTGACTAAATCCAACATCTATTCATGATTTTTTAAACCCTCAAAAATAGGAAGAGAGGATAATTTCCTCAACTTGATAAAGAGCATCAACAACAACAACAACAAACAACCTTCCATGTTAGCTGTATGTTGTTCAGCTAACAACGTACATCTTACTTAATGGGGAAAGAACAAATGATTTGTTTTACAAAGATGCAAAAGCAATTCAATGGAGGAATGATAGTTTTTACAACAAATGGTAATAGTGTAATTAGATATCCATAGGCAAAAAAATTAATCTTGATCTAAACCTTATACCATACACATAAATTAACTCATAACCCCAAAAAACATGATTCATTTAAAAAAATTGATAAATTGGATATCAACAAATTGAAAAACTTCTGCTTTGTGGAAGAACCTGTGAAAAACATGACAGACTGGAAGAAAATATTTGCAAACCACATATCTAACACAGTACTAAGTGTCTAGAATATATAAAGAATTTTAAAAACTCAACAGTAACAAAGCAAAAAATTCAATTAGAAAATAAGAAAACCAAATGAACAGACATTTCACTGGAGACAATATACAAATGGAAAATAAGCCAATAAAAAGATGTTTGTCTTGGCCTTTTCTTGTGCTGTTACAGCAGATTAGCTGAGATTGGGTGGTTTATAAAGAACAGATAGTTCTTTCTTTTTATTTTACCTATTTTTCAATTGATACATAATGATTATACACATTTCTAGGGTGCAATTCTGGAGTCTGGGTAGTCAAAGTTTGAGGACCCTGTGTCTTGTGAGGCCTTTATTGCTGCATCAGCCCATGGTGGAAGGTGGAAGGGCAAGAAAGCATGTGTGAGAGAGAGAGGAGGGAAGGGGACCCAAACTCATCCTTTTATCAGGAATCCACTCCTATGACAACTAACCTACTTTCATGGTAACTGCATTAATCCATTCATGAGGTCAGAGCTCTCATGGGCCTCATCACTTCTTAAAGGTCTCACCTCTCAGTACTGTTGCATTGAGGATGAACTTTTCAACACAAAAACTATAGGGGACACACGCAAGTCATAGCATTATTCAACATCAGTAGGCAGTAGAAAAGTGAAATTAAAACAATAATGAAGTATCATTATAGTACAGTTATCGGAATGGCTAAAATCAAAAGAAAATAGTAACAACGCCAAATGCTGGAGAAGACGTAGAGAAACTAGATCACTCATACATTGCTGCTGGGAATGTAAAATGGTATAGCCCCTAAAAAACAGTTTGGAAATTTCTTTAAAACCAAACATATACTCATTATATGACCCATGATAAGTGCCATTCCTGTGCATTCATGCCAGAGAAATAAAAACTGACCTCCACACTAAAACTTGGCACTATCAGCCAGGCAGGGTGGCTCATGCCTGTAATCTCAGCACTTTGGGAGACCAAGGTGGGCAGATCACTGGAGGCCAGGAGTTCAAGACCAGTCTGGACAACATGACGAAACCTTGCCTCTCCTAAAGAAGAAAAAATACGAAAATTAGCTGGGCGTGGTGGCACATGTCTGTAATCCCAACTACTCAGGAGGCTGAGGCAGCAGAATTGCTTGAACCTGGGAGGCAGAGGTTGCAGTGAGCCGAGATGGCAGCACTGCACTCCAGCCTGGGCGATAGATGAGACCCTATCTCAAAAACAAAACAAATAAGCAAACAAACAAACAAACAAAAACAACAATAAAACCTGGCAATATTAAGTTGCAGTGCTCCAGACCAGGAAATGAGAATGGTGGTATGGGCCTGACCCTTTCTAGCCCTATTTCCACCTATTCAACTTTTTATCAATCCTTAAAAATGTTTAAATATCAGCAATTGCATATTTTTTACCTAAATCCTCTGTCATGGCACCCTTTTTACTTTTACCATGACTTTCAGTTATTCATGCACAGCTTTTGTCTCCCCTACTAGGCTGTGAGGTCCTTTATTTACTCTTTATGTACCCCACCACATCATCTAGAACAGGGCTTTATAGCCCCAGTTGGTGGGAGTGGCCAGTTTCTAGTACCCAAGGTTCTGAGACTGTAGTGTGCGTCAGAGCCATGGAGGATGCTTGTTTCAATGCAGAAACATGGGCCTCATTTCAGATCAAAAGAATCAAAACTTCTGTCTGTAGAATCCAAAAGTCTCCATTTAACAAACTCCTCAGCAGATTCAGGCAGAGGATCACACAGTGAGAGCCTCTGGCTAAGGCTGAAGCTTTCAGCTGAGAGTAAGGTCTTGTTAAAAATTACAGATGTCCAAGTCTTATTATATCTTGCAGTATTCTTTTGTATACAGCATCTATACAGCATCTCAACATTGGCTATACATAAGAATTGCCTTGGGAACTTTAAAACGTTTGCATGCCCAGACCACACGCCAGAACAACTAAATCAGAATCTCTGGGGGAGGGCAGCCCAGCGTATCAGTATTTTTTAAACCGCCTCAAACAATTCTATTGTACAGCTATAGTTGGGAAACCACAGTAAAAATAGAAAGGGTAGTAACATGATCAGAATTCACTCTAAAATAGCAAGAAAGCAGAGAGAAGCAAAGTGATCAGGCCAGGATGATACTGCTTGGTACTTGGTAGGCCTTTAAGTGTGAAGGTGGAGATGGAGTAGGTAGAGCTACTGCTACAGATTGAGCCTTGGATTATCACTACACTCTGGACGTTATGTCGCACTTTGCCTATTTTGTTTATTTTCTCTTGCCCTCCGCACTAGAATGTGAACTCCACGAAGGCAGGAACTATCTTGTTCCCTGCTGTCTGCCCAATACACAGTGCTAATCAAGTATGTGTGGCATGAATCAAAAAGAGTGAGTTAACATTTGAGGACCACCTGCATCAAAATTGCCTGGGGCACTCATTAAAACAACAGATGCCCTTCACTGTTGTTCTTCTTTCTGCTCTGTCCAGTAGAAAATACATTCTCCACTAATATTCCCTTTTCTTACTCATTAGGCCAGCCTTCATAATCATCCCAAATAAAACCCTTTCAAGCTAGTTACTAGGATGAGTGCATTCATTCATTCATCCATTCACCAAATATTTATTTGTGAATAAGTGCTAGACTCTGGAGAAACAGCATTCTAGTAGGGAACACATACAATAAACAAATGAACACACTAATAAATATATAACTATAAATGATTGTATGTTCTGCAAAAGAGAAGAATAGAGTATACTGTAAGAATGAATAAAAGGAGAACTGAACAGACTGGGGAATCGGGGATGGCCTCTCTGAAGAAATAGCATTTCAGCAGATTTGCAGAATGTGGGAGAATTAATTAGTTGAAGAGGATCAGGGAAGAGCTTTCTGGGCAGAAGAAACAGGCTGTGTGAGTGTCCAGAGTCAGGAAAGAGTTTGGTGCTTTTGAACTGAAAGATGGGCAGTGTACCTAGAACACAGTAATAAGTGGCAGAGTAGCTGGTGAGAAGGGCAGGACCAGTTCTGTAGGGCTTTGTAGGATAAAGAGCGTGGATCTATTCCTAAATGTGAAGAGAAGCCTTTGGAAGGTGTAAGTGTGGGAATGATATGCTCTGATTGGTATAGCTGCTGTTCAGAGAGAAGACTGTAGCAGGGCAGAATTGGAAGCAAGGAGTCCAAAAGGGAGGCTCCTAGAGTGGAGTAGTGGAGATGGGGAGTAGTGGGTGGATTCAGAATGGTTTTTGCTGGAGAAATGAGTCTTTTTCACCACAGGTGGTGACAGTCTTACTTTAACCATTTCATTTGGAAAGAAACAAGTATCTTAGGTTAAACCAGTGACACATGGATTCTTTCAAAGCATGATCTATACATTGATGTGTTAACTATTTTTGAGGTGCAATTTAATTCATTTAAAGGCACAGATCTTAAGTGTACAGTTTTATGGTCTTTGAAAAACATATACATCCATGTTACTATTATCCAAATAACTTGGAAAGTTCCCTTATAGACACCTTCTTCCTAACAATCCCTTCATAGACATCCCTGTTCTGAATAACCATTGGTTATTTTTGCCTGTTCTTGAACTTTATATAACTGGAATCCGATTGTATACATTGTTTTGTGTCTGGCTTTTTAAACTCACCATAATGACAAGATTCATCCAAAGTTGTATATAACAGGAGTGTATTTCTTTCTATTGCTAAATAGGATTCCATCGTATGGATAATCACAATTTGTTTATCCATCTTTCTGTTAATGGACATTTGAATAGTTTCCCATCGGTTAACTTCCAGTCTGAATTGTTTCATTAGTAGACTAGGATACAGTTTCAGTTCACTTTTTTTGTGTGTGTGAGATGGATTCTCACTCTGTCACCCAAGCTGTAGTGCAGTGGCGCAGTCTCATGCGATTCTTCTGTGTCAGCCTCCTGAGTAGTTGGGATTACAGGCACGTGCCACCATGCCCAGCTAATTTTTTGTAGTTTTAGTAGAGATGGGATTTTGGCCATGTTGGCCAGGCTGGTCTTGAAGTCCTGACCTCAGGTGACTGACCTGTCTCGGCCTCCCAAACTGCTGGTATTACAGGTGTGAGCCACCATGTCTGGCCTCAATTCACTTTTTAGCCAGATCCTATCATTTTCTACTTCAAATTTCCACCCATTCTTATATGTTTACCCTTTCATTTATCAATTTCCTTTCTTAAAAATTTTAACATGTTCTATGGGAAATGTTCTCTTCTCTTTTTATCCAAAACCAATTCTAGTTAACACCACATTTTCTGGAAGTCCTCATAGTCTTGCTCTAGGTGTGTCTATCTCTAGAAAACAGATGACAAAAGTCAGCTAGATTGTTATTAGAAAATGCATAACATGTTTTCTTTTGGAATGATGATTCTTAAATATGGTAGTAATATAGGTAAGTGATGAGGGCTGTGTCTCGTTTGTAATTTTAATTTCATATTGAATTTAGATATTTCTCAAAACTGGTAAAATAAATGGTAAAACCCTACATTATCTAAAACAAAAAAATTAATGAGAAAAGTGGCATTTTTTTGCATTTTTTGCAAATATCTAGAATAATAAAATAATAATCTGCTTCTGTGTTCAGTCAGTTGCCAATGTTGTTTTGGTTGCAGTATGTGAAAGAGAATCAGGACTCACATATATACAGAGTTGGAACAAAAAGGAGTATTTTATAACGTTTGAAGATAATTGTGGATATTCTTTGTCGATAAGCACCAAAACTCAACAAATGGTAGTTTCTTTTCCTTGTTACAGATTTACTGAAGTATGATTAACATATTAAAAAACTACTAATACATATAAACAGAGTAATTTGATGTTTTGATATATATACATATGCATATATATGCAATACATGAATGTAGATATACATAGTGGCTATGTAAAAAAATACTCCAAAGTTACTGGCTTAAAACAATAAACATTTATTATTTCACAGTTTCTGTGGGCCAGTAATCCAGCAGTGGCTTAATTGGGTGAGTGGTTTGGGCTCATGATCTCACGAAGTTGCAGTCAGAACCACAGCTGGGGCTGCATCCAAAGGCATGACTGAGGATGGAGGATTTGCTTTAAAGAAGGCTCTCTTGCATGGCTATGAGCAGAAAGCCTTAGTTTTTTGCTGCCTATTGGGAGTAGGTCTCAGTTTTTTGTCACATGGGCTTCTTCATTGCACTGTTTGAGTGTTCTTATGCACGGCAGCTGGATTCCCCCAGAGTGAGTGATCCAACATAGAATGCACTCACTATGCTGCAGTGCCCTTTAGGACTTAACCTTGGATGTGACATACTATAAATTCTGTCATATTTTATTCATTAAAAATGAGTCACTAATACCAGCCTGTACTCAACAGGAGAAGAAGTAAACTATGGCTCTTGAAGGAAGGTATATCAAAGAATTTATGGAGATATTTTTAAAACCACTATATCCATGAAATCGTTGCCACAAACAAGATAATGAATATATCCAGCATCCGCCAAAGTTTCCTTATGACCATTTATAATCACTCCCTTCTGACCTCTCAGCTCCCCAACTCTTCCAGAAACCACTGATATGCTTTGTGTAACTACAGATTCATTTGCACTTTCTTGAATTTTGTACAAATTGAATCAATAGATAAACTTTTTCTTGTTTGTCTAATTTCACTCAGCATAATTATTTTGAGATTCATCTATGCTGTTGCATGTATTAAAAGTTAATTCCTTTTTATTGACAAGTAGGATTCAATTTTAAGGACATATAACAATTTAATTATCCGATCACCTGTTGATGAACATTTGGGTGGTTTCCAGTTTGGAAATATTACAAAGAAATTTGCAAATAAATAAAGCCTTCATGTCCAAGTCTTTAAGCATATGCTTTCAATATGAACATATGCTTTCATTTCTCTTGAGTAAATACTTAAGAGTGAATGATTAGGTCATATGATAGGTGTATGTTTAAGTTTTTAAGAAACTGTAAAACTGTTTTCCAAACTAGTTATACCATTTGAAATTCCCACCAACAATGTATAAGAGTTTCAGTTGCCCTAAATCCTCACCAACATTTAGAATAATACATTTTTATAATTTTAGTCATTCTAATGAATGTGTTGTAGTATTCACTATTTTAATTTAAAGTTAATGATGATTTTAGTTAATCAATAATGATACTGAGAAATTTTCATGTGTTTATTTGTTATCCATATATATTCTTTGGTAAAGAGTCTGTTAAAATATTTTGCCCTTTAAGAAATTGGATTGAGGGCTTCAGGATGGCTGATTAGAGGTGCCTGGCAACTGCCTCCTTCACAAAGAAAAACGAAAACAGCAGTAGATAACCACATGTTAAACAGAGCTTCTAAGAGAGAACACTGGAATTCAGCAGGGAAGGTACAAGGACCCTCTGAGAAAGAGAGGGAGGCAAAGCAGCTGGCTCAACCAAGATAGGCTCAGAGCCAGGAGAAATTCCCTATTGTGGGAAAAAGGTAAGCAAGATATCCTCAGGGGTACACATTCCCACCATAAATTCCTGCAATCCTAGCCATAGGAGTGCCCCTTGGCATTTGTGGGCCCTGAGCCTAGTATAGGGAGCTGTCTAGAGTGGCAGGTGGTGCAGGTCTGCCCACGAAAATCTCAATCATGCATGCAAGTGCCAGCTGTGGTGAGTGGGGCCAGGTGATCCTCAGGCCCCCAGATGACATGCACAAGCACTGGTGGTGGCAGAGGTGGAGCATGCCTGTCCTCAGGCTCCAGGATGATGTGGGGGCAGGCCGGTCTGTAGTGTAAGTCCTTCAGCTTTGTTTTTCTCTTCAAAATTGTTTTGGTTACTTTGAGTCCTTTGCATTTCAATATAAATTTTAGAACAAGCTTGTTAATTTCTATAAAAATGCATGTTAAGATTTTGTCTAGAGTTGCATTGAATATGCAGATCGATTTGGGGAAGAGTGGCATCTTAACAGTATTGATTCTTCCAAGTGATGAACACTCTTCTTCTCTTTATTTAAGTCTTTGAAAATTTATCTCAGCGATGTTTTGCAGTTTTTGGTGTACAGCTCTTGCATTTTTTTTGGGTCAAATTTATCTCTAAGTGTTTCATATTATTGATGCTACTGTAAACAGTAGTTTAAGTTTCAATTTCTCATTGTTCATTTCTAGTATAGAAAAACATTGTATAGTGATTTTATACCCTCCAACTAAGCTAAACTCACTTCTTAGTTTTACTAACTTCTTTGTAGATTACACTGGATTTTCTATATCATTTCTTCTGAAAATAAAGATAGCTTAATTTCTTCCTTTCTGATCTGGATGCTTTTTCTTTTCTTGCCTTAGTGCACTGGTCTGAATGTCGAGTACATTGTTAGAAGTGGTGAGAGCACACATCCTTGCTTTGTTCCTGATCTTAAGAGGAAAAATGATAATTTTTCATCATTAAATATGACGGTATATGTAGGTTTTTTCTAAGTGTCGTTTATGTTTAGAAAGTTCCTTTTTATTCCTAGTTTTCTGAGAGCTTTTTTTTTTTTTTAATTTGGGAATGGATATAGTCTTTCCTTAAGACTACTGAAGAAATTATATGTTTTTAGTTTTTTAATTGATTAATATGGTGAATTGAATTAATTTCTGAATGTTAAACCAATTTTGCCTCCCTGGCATAAACCAAACTTGATATCAATGTATTCACTTTTTAAATATATCTTGTTGGATTTGATTTTCTGAGATTTTGTTAAGAATTTTTGCATCGACGTTTATAAGGGATATTAGTTTGTAACTGCAGACCTTTTTTTTCTTTGTAATTTCTTTTTATAGCTTTGGTGTCAGATAAATGCAGTCCTTAAATAATGAGTTGAGAGGTATTCTATTGTTCCCAATTTTTTGGAAGAGTTTATATAGCATTACTATTATTTATATTTAAATGAGTAGTAGAATTCACCAGTGAAGTCATTTGGCTTGGTAGTTCTTAAAGTTTAATTGCAATGTGGAATATGAAGTCATATCAATGAATATTTTGCATTTATCTTTCCACTCAAACAACTGGACAAATGCTTTCCACTGAAACAAGCACTATACTTCATTATGATGTGGAAGTACTTTATGCATACTTCCAATTTCATAACTATGCAGTATAAAAGGATTTAATAAAATTAATAACTTTTGCTCTTTCACCAAAGGCATTCTTAAATGTAACTACTTTTTTTCCCCCCTAAGTATGTGGTATTGAAGACTACAAAAACCACTACAAATTAGTGGTTTAGTTACACTGTCTTGATTCATTCTAAGGACTGTCAGTTTTACTCACCATTGCTTTTGCACTATCAGTGCAAACTTCAACATAGTGAAAAAAGTGAATAATATTTTGATATTATATTAGTTTTGACTTTGTGGACCCCCTGAGAATGTCTCAAGAAATTGTATGGGTCCACAGACCACACTTTGGGAACCATTGAATTATAACATTAGGGTAAGTATTCAAATGCTTAGCTTGGATTTAATATCCCAATTACATTCCATGGTGCCTGCACTGATGGTTCCTCAGTGAACATATGAGAGATCAAAAAATGAGAAATTCAATAAGAAGAGTTTCTCTCTACTCAAAATAAGATCTTAAAGCAAATAAATTACAACTGGAGAAATATAGGCCTTTAAAATTATATTAAACCAGTTGAATCTGTTTCTCCAAATTGACTTACACCATACTGCAATCATTTATCTTTGGTTAACAAAAATAAACTCTCAAGTTTCAAGAAACTAACCTCAATTATTTGCATATAACCTTACCTCTTCCACCTCCAGTTTCCTTATCTGGAAAACTGTGTGTGGGAGGTGATGGTGATCATAATAGAATCTACCTCATAATGCTATAGAAATAAAATGAGATCCTGAATGTAAAGCACATGAATGTTGAGTTAATATTAGCTATTATGCTAATGTTCCATCTCATTCCTTTTATGATTGCCTTGTATTCTATAGTATGAATGGAACAAAATTTACCCTGGTCATGCCATATATTCTAAGAGCTCTGGGAACTTTGGAAGACAGGAGTCATAGGGTTGGAGTAATATAATTTTGAAGGTGTTAAATTTTGCACCAGTTTCATTTTATGTAATCACTCAGTAATTTAAAGTAGGTTAAAATGTTGATTAATAGAGATTCCTACAGGATTTCCTTTGTATGGATGAATAAAATTAATTAGTAATTTACTCCTGGAGTACTTAAAATTGCTTAATTCTTTCAAGGAAATACTTCTCACCATCACTCCTCACTACACACACATAGACACAGACACAGACATCTTGTTTATATTAATTATTTGCCTAAAAATTTCATGATGACAAATTTAGGCTAGGTCTGACTGAACTGTCACAAAATCTGAAATATAATTGTTCAAAATCAGAAAAAAAGTTTTTGGAAGTGTTGAAGGAGCTATGTACTTTCTAATAGATGCTGGTCCAGGCTTCAACCAAGGCAGGGTTTCACAACTTTGGCTCTTTTACATTTTGGACTGTATAATTCTTTGTTGTGTGTGTATCTGTGGTAAGGGTACTGTGCACTGTAGGATGTTTAACAGCATCCCTGGCCTCTATCCACTTGACACCATTCACTCCATGTCATGACAACCAAAACATCCCTAGACATTGTTAAGTATCACCCAGTAGGCAAAGTTGCCTCTAGTTGAGAATCACTGATCCAGGCTCTCAAGAAAGACCCTTCCGGCTGGACTGTACAGTACAGAAACAGAATTGTATAAGGAAGATGGTTTTTGTAGATAATTTTACTTAAATATCTCTATTGGAAAAGACAACAGCAGTAATAACAGTTATCATTTACTAAGTGCTATCAGGCACTTTGCAAGCATTAATCCTCACAGCAACACTATAGATACGAATATTCCCATTTTACAGATGAGTAAAACAATATTCAGAAAGGTTAAGTTACATGCCTAATAGAGGGACAGAGCTAGGATTAGTATCTGATCTAATTGACTTCTAAGTTCATGCTCTGAACCACGACAGTATTAATTTTGTTAGGAATGCAGTTTCCTCTGTGGGATGTTAATACTTAGTGTGCCTTGTATAATCCTGTCTGGTGAGGATAACTGAGTAGAGCATAATTTTAGATGTTAGATGAGAAATGAATAGGGGTGATTTCCTGACCCAGTACGTAGGATAGCCTTGGGATAAACTTAATTGAAGTATTGCCTTGATGGGTTACAGAGACTTCTGAGGTAAGATCAAAGAGACATTTGTATAAGGCCTTGAGGGACCAAATTAGCCATCTCATTGGTTCTAGAAGTCATGACAATAATTAGTCAAGCAGCCTTTCGAAGGTGCTGGTAGGACTTTCCTGATACCTCTGATTATCTCCCTCAAGGGGGAATGACATCACCTTTGATTGACCCCAGATCTGGCTGCTAAGTGCTTTGGTTGAGTTGAAGAGAAAATGTTTGGGGAAATGTTAACCGTGAACTCTAACCTCTAGGGCAGGGTTCTGCCAACTGCCTGTCACAACCCATTAGGGGTCATGAAATCAATTTAGTGGATCATGAACAACATTTTTTTGACCCAATTTACACAACTCCTTTTATTTAACACATTCATGGACCAGACCATTCTAAAGTTATGTGGATTACTAAAGACAGCATTTTTATGACATCATTATTTATTATTTCTTGTGTTCTTTGTGTATTAACATGGGTTATACTTTTTTCTTTCCTTTTCTTTCTTTTTTTTTTTTTTTTTTTGAGACAAGGTTTTTCTCTGCTGTCTAGTCTAGAGTTCAGTGGCATGATCACAGCTCATTGTAGCCTTGACCAGGTTCAAGGAATCCTCCCACCTCAGCCTTCCAAGTAGCTGGGACCACAGGTGTGCTCCTAGCCAATTTTTGTGTAGAGACGGGATTTCACCATGTTGCCCAGGCTGATCTGTAACTCCTGGGCTCAAGCAATCCACCTGCCTTGGCCTCCCAAAGTGCTGGGATTACAGGCATGAGCCACCACACTTAGCCTTTTTCTTTTACTGATACATAATGTGTTACATATTTATAGGGTACATATGAGTGTTTGCTACAGGCATAGAATGTGTAATGATCAAGTCAGGGTATTTGAGGTATCCATCACCTTAAGTACTTACCATTTCTATGTGTTGGTATCCATAGGTAACATTTAAAAACAGAGAATACCAGAGTAGAAAGTATGGATCTCATACATTATAGGTAGGACCAGCCAAATAATTTGTGGGGCCCACTGCAAAATCGAAATATGGGGCTCCTCAATTAAAAGGCAGAAAATACTGTTGCAAGAGGGACTCAAATATCAGGCTCTTTTCTTTCTTCTGCAGTCTCTCTCTTGACTTGACAGCCATATTGGACTTTTTTTTTTTTTTTGAGACAGGGTCTCACTCTGTCACCCAAGCTAGAATGCAGGGGCACAATCAAGGCTCACTGCAGCCTCAAACTCCTGGGCTTCAGCGATCCTCCCAACTCAGCTTCCAGAGTAGCTGGGACTACAGGTGCACACCATGCCCGGCTAATTTTTTAATTTTTGGGGAGACAAGTTTCACCATGTTGCCCAGGCTGTTCTTGAACTCCAGAGCTAAAGTAATCAGTAATCTGCCCACCTTGGTTTCCCAAAGTGCTGGGATTACAAGCAAGACCTACTGCACCTGGCTGCCACACTGTTTTTTATTTGCTATTTATTACCACTCTACGTTAAAAAATATAATTTAAATTATTAATATAAATTTTAGCACTAGTCTTTGTTTGACAGGGCCAGTTTAAAAACACAAATATAAAAGAACTTAATTTACATGCAGAATCACCAAAACTACACACTTTGTATTTTGTAGCTCTTACCAGTACAGTGGAAATGCTGCACAAAACGAATTGAAGTGTTTTTATTTCACTTCCTGATACAACCACATACTAAAAATAGTCTCTGCCTTTGGTTTACTGATGAGTAAGGCAGAATGAAAGAGAAAGGGTTGATGTATCTTTTCCCTTTTTTTCTGTGTCATCATTTTCAGCATAACTGATTGGATAATACAGGAAAGTAACACAATAGGATATAATAGGGTTCCTTGGTTTTCATATTTCTTGTAATTCCATTGCAGTGCATTCTTTCTGCCTATGAAACAAGGTCTCATTCAAAAGGTAAGTGCGACCTGTTTGGTCTATCATTACCCTACTCTACCCCACCTTAGACGTAGAGGAAACACATCTTCTTCTTCCTTGGAGACTTGCTGAACTCCCAAGCATTTCCAGTTCACTGCGGTTGTGGTCTCCAGGGGCATCACAAACACTATATGTAAGTGAGGCAACAAGAAACACGCATTGTCCGTGTCTCCTCTGCTCACGTGCGTGCTCCACTGTTGCATTTGACTTTATTTATGAAACACAAGTTCAAAAATAAAATTATTAAAGATTCCTAGACAGTGGTAGCAGAACATTAAACCAGCTATGGGGCTCCTCTGAGCACAGGACCCTGTGCTACTATAACAGGTCACACACCTGGGAAGCCAGCCCTGAGGATAATGTATTGTTTGTGAAAGCTTTACTTCAAGTGTGTGTGTGTGTGTGTGTGTGTGTGTGTGTGTGTGTGTGTGTGCGCGTGTGGTATATGTGTACTGGGGTCATTGTCAAAGTTTGGAAATCCCTGCTTTAGGGGAAGGCCAGGCTTCTCCCCTTTCCTCTTCTACTAGGGGTTAGAACTTTCTCTGGTAAGAGTAAAGTGATTTTAGTTAGAACAGGACTGGGGCTGATCTATTCAGTGCAGTGCAAGTTCTCTCTGTTCTGTGTTCTCCCCTGCCCCTGCATCTCATGTAGCTGGTATGACAAGACAGCCCAGGGTGGTCTCCTGTTTACAAGCAGGCTGCCTTGACCTTGCCCAAAAAGGAAATCAGGATGGGCCAAGAAGAAAGCAGACCTGTCTTTTACCTGCTTAGGCTTTACTTCTAGTCTAAGCTCATTTAAGCTCAAGGGGGCAGAAAGGGTCCTTTCACTTCACATGCAGAAGGCCAGTTTACCAGAGTAAGTAACTATTACTTTTAATGGCAAAAACCGTGATCACTTTTGCACCAACCTAATACTTCGGGGATTCAGCAATAAGTAGGCTCTTTCCTGAGGCATCTTTGTGATTATATCCTACCCTTGGGAATCTGTTGGAATGTGGGCAGCAAGATGGGCTTCAAGGATCCAGAGAACCTTAGCCATACCTACCTTTTTCACTATTAACATAGTAGGCCTTGACACTAATTTTACTTTTTACATTGTAAACGTTCTATAAGTTTCACAGAGAATTCAAGATAAAGAAAATTATATAGAAGAAAAGTAGAATTGCCTATTATATAAAACTCCATCATAAACACTGTGAACATATTTTGTATGTTTTCTTCCACTCATTTTTCTAAGTGTATATGTTACAATTAAACACAATGGATCACATTGTCTATAGAAGTTTAATCTGGTTTATTTCACTTAATATTATATTAAGAGATTGTTTCTTTCTCCTAGAGAGTGCTGCTGCACATGCACAGAAAAATTTGTCTCTCTTTCTCATGCACACTTTAGATGCATTGATATCAGTAGTTAAGGTAAAGTTAAATCAGTTGTTTCTTGTAACTAAAAAACATTTTTCTTTCCCTATTAGTTTCCCTCTCAGAGGAGATCCTTATTCCAAATTTACTCTTTGTTCCAGTAATTTGCCACAAGATAATAAGAGTGAAAATGTTTTCTCTCTGCCACAAGATAATAAGAGTGAAAATGTTTTCTTGTAGCTAGAACCAGACTTCTATAACCAAGTTCAACTCTTTATCAAAATAACATTTTCCTTTATTACATCTAAGTAACAAAACTTTAAATGTGATATCCATTATATCTGTTAACCAAATATAAAACCTCAATTATTTGCATCTTTTTTTTTTCTAAATAATGCAGCAGCCCTTTATACCTTCTTGCCTTTAAAACCTGACATACACAGAAAGACTTTCTCTCTCCTGATGCTTACCTGAAGTTACCCTGGCCTCTAAAATATGTGCCATTTTGCTCCAGTTTCTGGCTTCCTGCTTCCTAGCTTTGATACAGAGCCTCCTCTCCTCAGCTGTCCACTCTCCAATAGTGTTTTAGGGACAGTATTTTATTGATGAAGATAGGACTGTGATTTAAAAACATTAAATAGTTGAATTACCATAGTAATTATAAAAAGTAACTACTCCTTTTCCCCAGAATATAATTTTTAAAACACATTCATGGAGAGAGATCCAAGATGGCCGATTAGCAACAGCTCAGGAATGTAGCTCCCAGTGAAAGCGCAGAGAACGAGTGGATGCCACACTTTCCGACGAATTTTTGTAGCCCACAGACCGGGAGATTCCCGGCAGAGGAGCCACACGGGTCGCCA